>JAUCNO010001758.1:1957631-1982984 GCA_032353835.1 Enteromius viviparus | reverse complement strand
TCATTGCCATGGATTTTATTTGGTTACAAAAAAGGTAGGATATGGATTTAACTGCGAAGCAACACCATAACTTAAACTCTGCAAACTTTATTGCATAGTAAAACTGAGACAGAGTACCGTAATTAAATTAATGAGCATTTCAAAACAAAGCCAAACAGCGCTTACATGTGTTACAGTGTTCTTACTTAGTTTCTCTAGGGCTTTTGGAAATTACTGTTAAGACAACGCATTATTTTCTCGAAAAAACAATGAAACTGACTAAAATAGAAGTTACGGCCTTTTGCCTTTGCACGACAGAATGAAGTAGCGGCTGTAGAACCTGCACTCGATATTGTGAGGAGGAACCATCTTGATGACCTCCTTCCTCAAAAGACTTTCGACTACTTGTTCCATCACCAAAGCCTGCTCTGAACGAACTATCGCATGATTGACGACCGTGAATTGTGGAGGAGCACGTCCAAACTGGATTTTGTATCTGTTTTCTACAGTACGCAGGACCCATCGAGACACATTTGGCAGTAGCTTCCATGCTGCCAAATAGTCAACTAAGGAAACCAGCCTCTCAAGGTTGATCTCTGATGATATTCGAGGGATGATGTTTTCCAGACGCAGCCCACCCTCGGGTGAAGCTGCGCTTGGTCCCATCGTGAGAGCTCAGTTGCGAACGTCTCAACGCCGCTACGTTTCAGGGCGGACGACACTGAGACTGGTGTTCACAGAAGATGCCCACGCCTCGTAACACTGGCGAATTTAGTGGAACGATCTCCCGAGGAGATGAGGAGAGGAAAGATGAGTGATCTCATGAAAGAGAAATTTATCTTACCACAAAAACACCAGTTAACCTTGTAATTGCAAACAATTACGCTACATTAATTTATGTAGGTCTGCTGTTTATACTGCTATTCAAGGACCTGAATAAAAAAAAGTGATCAACTTTGATTGACGGTTCTCCAGCAGACTTAAATGCTGCGTGCTAGTTCAGGTAGCTCAAAAAGTTGCGTACATGATCTGAGACCAGGCATGAGATTTTATTGTAGCCACCGTTTACATCCATATCGAAAAATTCCAAGTTCCAAGAACACCCGGACAGAAAAGGCCCAGTGTCTATACCACTTAAATATTAAAAGTGCCCCTGCTGCAAACCTAGAATCATTCAGCTACACTCTTTAAAGTTACTCTTATAAGCAGTTATCATAAACTTTGTAGTCTATAGAAAAAAGATAGTAGGCCTGTTTGCATTAAACTTTTAAAAAAAAAGTGTAGGCAAATAGATGTGCTGTGTTTGCATGAACATGTATTTATAACCGTATATACATTTTATGTTCATGGGAAAATGTAGAGTGCACATGACATTAATTTTGTTATCTGTATTAAAAGCACATTCTAGAAGTGCGCAACTCATTTTTTTTTTTTCTCAGAAAGGTGCCTTGAACTTTTCCATATTAATTAGTTGTCCACAAAGTGTTGACATTGGCCCATGATTCAAGAGAAAAAAATAGAAATAGGAAGGAATAGGTCATAACTTGGAAGAAAACAGCACAGACACTAGAGAAACATGTAACTTTCAGGTTATTATGAAATTGCACATGCTATCAAAAGGAGTGTACCTAAAAGGCTATTTTTATTTTTGGTAAATTAATAAATAAATTAAACTGCTTTGAGTGTAGGGTTTTTGGACAGCAAAAATGACCCCATAGCATCACCTAGTGTACAACTAATGGTATTGTCGATTTGATATTGCACCATTGTGAAAGTCAGGTCAGTCTAGATAGATAGATAGATAGATAGACAGATAGATATACGTCTCTTTTCCAGCATACTGTATGCTTTGTTATATCTGTATTTATTGGAAAGGGTTTAAACAGTAATTCCATGTGGACCTGTGAAATTGTAGTTGAGCACTAGCAATTTACAGGTGACAGGCACAAGGTTATAGTTACACCAGTAAAGAGGCCTTTCTACTGACTGAAAAACCGAAGAATGCCCATGGTCCATGCTCACTTGCATGTGCTATGTGGCTAGAGCATTAAACGGCAATGTCTGCAACCTATACAGTATGTAATGTACAACACCAAATGCAGTGCTCCCCCTTGCAGTGGCAAAACATGTGTAACCAAGGCCTTATCCAAATACCCACACTTTGCAGTCTTGAACACTTGAGACTGCATGCAGTCAACATTATCTAAGCATATCCCATCATACACCATGTTCTAGAAATAAACCTTTTGCTCTTCGAGAGGTCTCAGGAATCTTTCCAGTGTAAACTAAATATTTAATTTGGTGGTAAAACATAAAGTGCAGCATATTTTACTGGTGAAAATATGAATATGTAAATATATTATACATAATGTGTAACTGTTTTATATCACTTAATTAAAACCACAACTGCTACATTGTTTTTTAAATCATTTTCTTAATTACTAATAAATGTTTTTAACTGTAACAATGTTTAAGCATTTAAATCAGGCAGGTTAATCTTAAAGTAGTATCCAATTATTGACTTGACAGTGCTTAAGTGGAAAAAAAACTGCTAATATGAGAAATTTTTAAGTTGTCTGAATAATTTTTTGTTCTGTATATTACTTTTTTTAAAAATAACAAACATTCAAATTAACTCTGTAGTGCCACAAGTCCAAAAATTCAACATTAAAAAGGTAATAACTCCTGAACCTCTAAGTCTAGAAAAATTAAACAGTACACCTGATTACTCTTATCATGCTGATCACAATCAGCATTTATTATTATTATTATACAAATATAACCAATGTAATCTCTTAATAGGAATAGTATAAAATGTTGTTCAGAATAGTTTTATATCACATTGCATTAATATTAAAAGGAAACATTGCTTTACATGTCAATTATTATTCTTTTTTATTATATGCACCTCACTGAGAGGTAAGATTGGAAATCATACTTGATATAGTGCCATACATGACACTTCAGAAACCACCCGTAAACAATTCACAGCTCATTTAACAGCAAGTTTCATCATGTATTTTGTTCGTTCCTTGGTTCCTTGTGATGTTTACAATTTTGCCCCCTGGATGTTTATGACACAAAAATGGTCTATCTTCCAACTAAGCTTTAATTAAAAGGACTATGAAAATGCTTTTAATGTGGGGACTTGCAAAACTCAGATGAGCCACAAACTCTCCAGTTGCACACAAGCACATACATTTTCCTACAAACAACAACAATAACAACATATGTATTATACTTAACATATGTATGTATTTATATATATACACACACACACACACACACACACACACACAGTATAATGTTGATAAAGGCATATTGTTTTATTTGTCAGTAAGACTTAGATGTTGCTTTTTCCATCATGCGCTGCTTTGTATTTTGTTCAGGCTTAAACAGGATGATATAGCATTTAGGTGCAAATAAGCAGAAAAGTAAACCAGTGCTCGAGGATAAAATGGCAAAAATCTCCACAGCTACAGTAAATTTTCCAGGAGAACTGACATAAGCTGGTATAAATGTGATCCATACAGCACAGAATATGAGCATACTGAACGTGATGAATTTGGCTTCATTAAAGTTATCAGGCAGTGTGCGAGCCAGAAAAGCTAGAGTGAAACATAAGACAGAGAGTAGGCCAATATAACCCAACACAGCCCAGAAACCTATAGTAGAACCCAGACTGCACTCAAGAATGATCTTTTCTTTATAATATTTCATATTTTTGTAAGGAAATGGAGGAGACATTGTAAGCCAAAGTACACAGATAATAACTTGTATAAGTGTAAAGGAAAGAACACAGAGCCGTTGTTGTGCAGGTCCAAACCATTTCATGACATTAATTCCTGGAAGGGTAGCCTTGAAGGCCATTAACACCACTATTGTTTTCCCCAGAACACAGGAGATGCAGAGTACAAAAGTGATCCCAAACGCTGTGTGACGCAACATACAGGACCACTCAGTGGGCCGACCGATGAAAGTAAGTGAACAGAGGAAACATAGACATAATGAGAAGAGCAGCAGGAAGCTCAGTTCTGAGTTGTTGGCTTTTACTATAGGGGTGTCTTTCTTGCTGTAAAACAGGATGGCCACCAGCACAGTTAATCCTACTCCAAACAGTGAGAAAAAGACAAGGACTATACCCATAACTTCTGTGAATGACAGAAACTCTACAGCCTTTAGCACACATTTATTTTTCTCAGCATTAGACCAGTATTCCCCTGGACACTGCTTGCAGTTATTTGAATCTGGAAAGGAAGTTGTGTTTACTATGGTTATAGATAGACAGATATATAGATATATAGATATATATATAGATAGATATATAGATAGATAGATAGATAGATAGATAGATAGATAGATAGATAGATAGATAGATAAATACAATTATTTATGAACTCCGTTCATAAAAAAATGCACCTTTAAGAGCAGAAGAAGACCACAAAAAGAGCAACTAACCAGTTTTCTTTGGAACTTTGAGATTAATTGAAGTTTACCTGTCTCATTACTGATTTCTCCTTCTGCACATGGAATACAGTCATAACAGCAGACAGGTCTTCCTTTCTGAGTAGCCTTCCTAGTGCCTGGACGACAGCTCTCACTGCACACAGACCTTGGCTTACATTGAGAAATATTATTATGTATACTTTTTACATAGTATGTATATAGCTATGGTTTTGGCATTATGTCTACCCAGTTTAAACACTGAATAAAAATGGTTATTGTCATTTACCTTCAGCTGTCCTTCAGTCCAGATTATGTTTTCAGTCTTAACCAAAAAGCGTTGGTCAGGGGTCAGTGAGGCATCATAGTATCCCACAGATTTAAATTGGATTGATCCATTGGAGCCCTGCTGCCAATTCACAACTTCATATTGGGCTACAGTTGCACCAGTGCTGTCAAACCAGACATGATCTCCAAACTTTACAGTGAAATTTACGTTTTTTAGAGCCTCAACCACCTGAAAAGACATATTAGATATAACTGACAAATTGAAGATAAACAGAAATATTTGCCTTTAACTATTTAGGTCAATTTTGTATGTATTCATTTATTTATTTGTTCTAGTGCTGTCTATTAATTGCAATTGACTATATTTAAAAAAAAAAGTTTTTATTTACATAATATGTGAGTGGTTGCTGTGGGAATTTATTATGTATATATAAAAACACACATGTATATACATTTAAGAAAAAAAATAGGATATAAATATATTTGTATATAATATTAATTAAATATACATATATATGTGCGTGTGCATTTACAGGTATGTGTTTTATATGTATATATATATATATATATATATATATAGAGAGAGAGAGAGAGAGAGAGAGAGAGAGAGAGAGAGAGAGAGAGATCAATTATCTAAACAGAAACTTTTATTTTAGATGTGATTAATTATTTGAAAGCACTAATTTATTTACTTATTTACATTCTTACCTGCTGTGGTTGTATTATTAGACCTTTCTCACAACCATCTTGTTTTCTGCATTTGAGAAGGCTATGCACTGAATGAGCCACAGCATAAACTGCTTTGTAGACATTGCTTGAAAATCTGTGCTCAGGCACATCTTCATTGTAATTTTTCAGCAATAGCAGATCCTGATATCTGCTGCAATTTACTTTGATTTGAGAATCATTACGTTCACTATGTAAGCATGGAAAAGCTGTATCCCAGAATGTTTTTAGAACATAATCTGCAAAACCATCAATATTGATTTTTCTCATTGCAAACCCCAGTGAACCTCCCAGCACATGAAAGGTTGTTGGAGTGATCAAACTTTTTGAAGTTATCCATGCCTCCACACCGATCAGTTGGAGGTCTGTGATGTTCTGAAAACTTAGCTGTTCAGTTAATAAGCTCATCTCAAGAAACGAAATAAATGCAACAATCACTTTTGCGGTACCTTTTTTTATTGTATCTACCACTTTTTTTAGTTTTTCAAGCTCTGTTCTGTAGAATTTCACTGAATACTCCACACAGATCCCTTCCTTCTGGGCCGTGTTGAGAAATATGGCCATACCATTGTTTCCATAGTCATTGTCACTGTTCACAGCTCCCACCCAAGACCAGCCTAAGTGCTTAACTATATATGCAAGTGCTCTGCCTTGGTGATAATCACTAGAAATAGTTCTGAAGAATGATGGGTAATCATTTCTATTGCTAAGACATTCACAGGAGGCTGCATGACTTATCTTAAAGAGACAGAGAGATAAGAAGAAACAATGAAATTGGTGCATAATGTGGTGAAAAAAAACTATATTAATTCCCACCTACCACTGGAATTTTAAAAGGTCCTGTAGTCCTGGACAAAATCACGGTGGCAGAAGACTCTGTTTCCCCTATGATAGCATGTACAGGAGACTTTCCACTGCATGTGTCCTGTGCTACAAACTCTAGACCATTCATTAGTCCCATAATTGCACTCATAGAAGACATTCTTGAACTACAGGTATCATAAATTTTGTAGCCAATAGACACATTTGGAAGCAAGCTTTCACTTCTGTTAATCTCTTCAATGGCAAAAATCATGATTTGAGCCAGCCGAAAATCTCTCAGATTGACACTGTGAAAACATTAAACCAGCAAACAGCAACTAAATGATTAAACAGATAAAGACAATTCTGAATTAAATCAAAATTTTATATAATATTATAACAGACCTGAAACATGATAGTAACTGAGGTTTTTGTGTAAATGTGAAAGAAGATATTGTCTCTACGCTGTGTACTGGAAAAAGTGCCCCGATAGTTATGTCTCCATCCTTGAAAAACAGAGGGTACTTCGGTTCACCCATCATTTGACAAGGAATGTTCCCTGCCTGTGCTTGAAGCTGAGTAAAACACAGGAGTGTGTAAAGAAATCGAAGCATCCCAAAGACTAAGCTCAACATCTGCCAAATGCACCTAATTAAGTATTTCCACATTTATAGACATAATTATTATGCATGAATGATTGCAAATGTAGCCAGTGACCTCACACAGAACCATGTGAGGTTGGGAATTGGTCAAATGAAAAAAATAAATAAATAAATAAAAATCATAAACTGTCAGAATATAGCGGGTTTCAAAACATTCAATCTTAGCATTACAATTTTTTTTGTTTAGTTTTTCTACTACATAGAACTTACAGTACTAGTGTACTCTTGTTGCCCATGTTATCATTATTTTGTGAATCAATATTTGCAGTTTAGCTACTAAAAGTAAGCATATTTAAATTTTCTATCTTACAGCATACTGACCATATACTGATAAATAAATTAATGAATAAATAAAGTTGCATGTATTTCCTGACCTTTTGTTTTCTATGTTTTGCCAGTTTTTTCCCCGGTTTTCCCCATGGATGTCGTGACAAGCCCCATCGATCTCTACCTTATGCTGGAGCAGGGGAGGAGATCGCTCTAGGGCCATACAAGACTATTCTTGGACATTGCTCATTTCACCAGCTACCCGGATAGCGTGCTGTCCGAAGATGACCCTCAAGCTGACTTTGCCGCCTACGTGGAGTGGACACTGGCGAGAAATGGATCTTCTTTCACAGTGTGTTCCATTGAAGAGTTTGCCAGTGCCACTCCAGACCCAGAACCCAGCCCACCATCTCCCTAGAGAGCGGAGCAAAACCCCGAGCCAACCGCTGACGCGGCAGCAGAGCCCAGTGCTACCGACGAGCCATTGCAAGGAATCATGACAGTGCTGAGGAGCGCCACACAGCCTGAGAGAGTGATGACAGTCCAGGTGCGAAAGCCGGAGTATGAGCTCACCACGGAGGAGATTGCCACGGACGGCAAAAGCACGGAATGGAGCTCCGTCCACTGCACCATGGCTGAGGGTGAGCTGAGCGATCTGGAACTGTATACGAAGGACAAAGTATTCGGGAAGATTCCAGTGCCAATGCCTCGCAGACTTCCAACAGTCCCAGCCCCGCCATCGCGGCCAGTGGTGCCAGTTCCAGTCCCTAGAGACTCCGGTCCGATGTGGCAAGAAGAGCCTGCTGCGGTGCAAGAACGCTCTCTGCACCCCTCCCATGCCACCTCTGTCATCGGACAGTTCCGTAGCTCACCCTCAGCCCACCATCTGTGTGCTGGTCTCGCCACGGGTCTGCCAGCTGCCATCGGCGTCATGGCTGGATGATCCGTCTGCTCCGCCTCCAGCCTCAGAGTCTCAGACTCCGTCTTGTCCCTCCGATCCGTCGGCTCCACTATGCCACCTAGCTCCCTCCTCTCCACCGTGGTCCATCAGTCCACCAGCTCTGCCAGGCTCCATCGTCTCTCTGGCTCCACCTAGGTCGTTCGTCGACCATCCATCGCCTCTGGCTCCACCTTTAAAAGATTAATTAAAAGTTCGAGTCGTTGTTATCACACTTTATTGACCAGTCTGTTTCATCATCTGTTTTATTTATATTCTTTGCTTTAGAAATCAAATTAACTTTTGGTTGTTTATGACTCAGTAGTAATTTATGTTTACTAATACAGTATAGCTTTTGGCAATGTTTGTAATTGCTAATTGTAATTGTAACAGCTGGTGTGTTTCAATTGGACAAGGAAGTTCCTCGACATGGCTCTCTGTTGAAAACTCACCACCAACAGCTTGAGAAACTGACACGTTTATCTGAGGAAATGAGTCAGTCACTGCAAGTGCTCAACACCTCTGTACAGGCATCGATGATGACAGAAAGGTTTCACTTATTTGCTCATTGCTGATGGGTCGAGAACTGTACTGGGCCACAGCTCTGTAGGAGGGACAAAACATGTCTTTTGTGAACTACTCCGAGTTCCAGCAGAAATTTCATGAAGTGTTCGATCATGCCACAGGCGGACGTGATCCTTGTGACGAGATTTTGACTTAAAACAAGGAAACACTCCCGCAGCTGAATTCACCCTGCACTTCCGCACCCATGCAGCACAAACTGGATGGCCGTCTGAACCACTGAGGGCAATGTATCGCAAAGCCACGAGCTGGGATCTCCAGTCTGAATTGGCCTGCCGTGATGACTCTCAAGCAGTTCATGGAGCTAGCCATTCAACTGGACAATTTGATTCGCACTCTTCGAGTGAGGCAACCTCTTCCTGCATGCTCCTTCACCATGATCAACACACACACACCAGCCCAGAGCCCATGCAAAACGGGAAAACCCACCTGTCAGATGATGAACGAACCAAGAGGCTGAGAGAAAACCTGTGTCTGAACTGTGGTCAGCCGGGACATATCCGAGCCAACTGCCCAGTGCGGCCTCCTGCTCCATTTCCTGGGCGGAACGACAGATCCTCATATGGTCTCCTTAGTGCCGGTCTCGCTGTCTCCAGTCCGTCCAGGCCCCAGTTACACTCTCCACCTCACCACCTATTATGGAGGAGGATTTCAGCTCACTTCCCGCTGAATACCACAACCTCAAGGAGGCCTTCAGTAAGGAGAAAGCTAATTACCTGCCTCCACATCGCTCCACCGACTGCGCCGTAGAGCTTCTCCCTGGAGAAGGAGGTCTGAATGAAGTCACCATCAAGTATCGCTACCTACTTCCCCTAGTTCCAGCCGCCCTGGCGCAACTCCGCAAAGCACAATATTTCACCAAGCTCGATCTTCGAAGCACATACAACCTCATCAGAATCCGTTAAGGGGATGAGTGGAAGACAGCCTTTTCCACCACTAACGGGCACTATGAATATTAGGTGATGCCGTTCGGTCTTTCCAACAGTCCCTCTTTCTTCCAGGCCCTTATTAACGACATGTTCCATGAGGAATTGAATCAGTTTGTGATCGTATACATCGATGACATTCAAATCTACTCCGAGACCCTCACTGAACACATTCAACACGTCCGCAACGTTCTCCAATGCCTGATCCAACTCCAACTCTATGCTAAGCTAACCAAGTGTGAGTTCCACCAGACCAAAGTCACCTTCCTCGGCTACATCATTAGTCACGAAGGGGTAACCATGGATCAAAGCAAGGTGACGTCTGTCGTTGAATGGCCACGTCCCAGGACCATTAAAGACTTCAGAGTTTTCTGGGTTTTGCCAACTTCTACTGCCGTTTTATCTGAAACTTCAGTCAGGTGGCTGCACCCCTTACATCCATGACCAAGAAGGGCCCTACTATCCTCCACTGGAACCCTCTGAGTGAAAAGGCCTTTAAGGACCTAAAGACACGTTTCACCACGGCACCCATTTTCCGTCATCCCGATCCTGACAGAGAATTGGCCGTAGAGGTGGACGCCTCGAGCACAGGTATTGGGGCTATCCTTTCGCAAAGACATGGCGATCCAGGAAGACTGTACCCCTGTGCGTTCTACTCTCATAAACTCACCTCAGTGAAGCAGAACTATGACGTGGGTGACCGTGACCTACTAGCAGTGAAGTTGGCTCTAGATGGATGGTGCCATTGGCTCGAGGGGTCCACCTTGCCCTTCCTAGTTGTTACTGACCACAGGAATTTGGAATTCATCCGTGGGGCCAAGAGACTTAACTCCAGGCAAGCTCGGTGAGCTATTTTCTTCACACGCTTCAACTTCACTATTACCTACAGACCCGGCTCCAAAAAAGGGTAAAGAAGATGCTCTCTCAAGACAGTTCGATGCCCCTACAGATCGGAGACCCCCAGAATGCATTATTCCACCACCTTGCATCATCGCACCTATACGATGGTATATCATGGCAGAGATAGCAGACGCTCAGGCTCAAGACCCAATACCACCAGAATGCCCGCCTGATCGCACTTATGTACCAGCAACCATTCGTTAACCATCCACTACCCATTCCTCAGCGACCGTGGTCTAACATAGCTATGGACTTTGTAAGGGATTTACCTGCTTCCAACGGCTTCACAAGCATCCTTACCATAATCGAATCGGTTCTCCAAAGCTTGTCGGTTGGTACCTCTTCCCGAGCTTCCCACAGCCTGGTAGACAGAAAAAGTGGTAATGGAGCAGGTGTTCCATTTCTATGGCATCCGAAGACATTGTCATAGACAGGGGTTCTCAGTTCACCTCCCTATTGTGGCACGCCTTCTGTGAACAAATTAAACCTGTAAAAAGCTCAATCTCAGGTACGTGGGTGTGCGTTCCAGATTACCAGACAGATTACAGTCTCTTTCCATTTTGCCTTACCTGATCAATATGTCACCCACCTTTCATGTCTCCCTGTTAAAGCCCGCTGATGCTCTAGAAGGACAGAGGGAACAGGACGAGGTTGCCGTTCCAGAGGCTTTTGCTTCAGGAGCCGCTTGTGGTGGTGGGGGTCTTTGTTACAAGGCAGTTCTCTATGGCTCTGTCTGACCGTCATCAGTGGGAACCTTCCCCCAGGTACTAGTTTTGACCGGGACCGCTTTCTCACAAACACCTCACTACTTTTCCGCTCCAGGTGTTATTAATTTCACCCACTATTTAAGGCCAGCATGGAGAGATGATCGACCTGAGACATCTCTGAGTGTTTATTTCTGTGGATAATTCTGACTGACTTGTTGCTTACCTGGATTGTTTATACCGACTCTGATTCTTGCCTGTTGCCCTGAACTCTGCCTGGACATTGATATTGATTCTGGCCTGTTGGCTCGAACTCTGCCTGGACTATCGACTTTGATTATTGCCTCATACCTTGACCTTCTGCCTGTTTTGCCGTAATGTCTTTGACTTTCTCTGCTGTGTTTGGTTGCTCTCATTGAGACCCTGTATTGTGTGATCACGAACTGTTCATTAAACAGCATACAAATGGATCAATCGTCTGTTGAGTCTATGTCACATTAAAATCATTAAATCACACAGTAAAATAACACATTACCTTGCCCTTTGTGCCCTTTGCAGGTATTTTTGTATGCATAATGTAGGTAAAGTATAGGTATAGGTAAAGTAGGTTATATTCCTTATATAAAGGCATATTACATCAAATAGTCTAGTCTATTTTAAGTGTCGTTCAGTAAAAAAAATGATTGATTTCTTGGATTACTTAATTTGAACTATTTTAAACCATTTTTGAATTAATATCATCTCAATTATCTGTATTTTAGCTCATTCAGTTGACTAAGAGTTTAATCTCTTTAAGAAATTGCTTCCTTTTCTTAAAGTGGAAAAAGGGTTTTGTTGGGGTTTTTTTTTTGCTTTGCTTTAACTTTGCCATTGCATTCTTAGCATGTGCTACACTTTATTTGCACCATTTTGTTTATTTTTATTTTTAGAATTTGATGAACAATACCAGCCAATGTACTGCTTGGCTGGCTGCTTGGCTGGCTAGAAGACTTATTATGCTCCTTTTATTTTACAAAATGTAATTTAAGTCTCTGGCATCCCCAGAATGTGTTCATGAAATTTAAACTCAAAATACCTTACAAATCATTTTATATTATGTAAGGGAAATTGAGGTATTAAAGTGCCCCTATTATGCCATTTTAAAGGTGGATAAAATTGTTTTATGAGTGTCTTAAAACAGGTTTATGTGAATGCAAGGTCAAAAAACACTTTAGTTTTCTCTAAAAATAGATTTTATTTTACCCCATTTCTAAATGATTCGTAAACGACTCGTGTGAAGCAGTTCAAAGACTCGTTTTCTCGAAACCCCTCCCTCCCGCGATCCCTCACTGTGATTGGTCAGATGGCGCAGTCATATATGATTGGTCTACCGCTACAGCGCTCCACAGACTCAAAGCTTGAAGCAAAACTAACGTGGACAGTGCTTTTGTAAGCTAAGCAATTCCTCCCCTCCTCCCCTTCAATAATAACATTGTGCACACAACATCGTTTTAAAAAAAAATTGCCATTTATATCATAAATACGCCGTCGAGCCCAATAATAACTAACGTTATGCCAAACCCATGTAACGTTAAATAGATCGCTCACATGATATTAAGCATTTTCTGGCACATTACCAAACCGCAGGGAAATACCTGCTTCTTGCCTTCGTGTAAACGGAGCAAATGATGAGACAGACAGCTGCATCGCAGTATTAGACTACATTAGGCCCACAACAGAACTATAGAATCGCTAACCGGTTACCAAGACGTGCAGGGTTGTTACACAACATCGCATACACAAATACAATCGCAAGAAAATATTATCATCAATTATCAATCTTACTTACAGGTAAGAAGTTCAGAGGAGCAAGCAGGTTCAAATAAACTGAGCGCTGGTCCTTCTTTAAAGAGCAAGCGTTTGTTGAAT
Source organism: Enteromius viviparus (assembly GCA_032353835.1). NCBI lineage: Eukaryota > Metazoa > Chordata > Actinopteri > Cypriniformes > Cyprinidae > Enteromius > Enteromius viviparus. The sequence continues at coordinate 1,969,861 of JAUCNO010001758.1, read as the reverse complement.
ATCGCGTTGTACTCCAAGATTGGAAAAGCAGTCATCAGTAAAATGATGCGAACACAACAAGAGGCTGTACTGCTGAGGTGTTGTTGAAAATAAAATAATGTTAATCACTCATTCTTTGTAGATTCTTCCTTTGGAAGGGCATATAAACCAAATTAACTCTCACAGCGCAGGATACAGCGTCTTCTTCACTTGATGTAATCCACGTTGAGATTGTACTGTTTGGGGGCGGGGCAAACTGTTCGCGACGTAGAACGTGGGCGAACATTATGCAAAATATGTTACCCAGTGATGTGGCTCGGTAACAGAGGAAGATTCAAATTTCTGACGACTCGTGTAGGCGAATGTGAGTCGACTCTTGTTTTTGTAAACAAGATAGTTTTAGCTCAAGTATGTGTGTGTGTGTGTATATATATATATATAAATAATATAAATTTCACACTTTAATTCAATTTAATATATCTATAAGAAATATTAATTTATGTATTTAATATTTGTAATTACTGATCCCACTAATCCCATGTAATTACTGATCCCAATTATGATTATTAATATTATTTTTTGCTTTTTTTTGCTTATTAGACTTTTGAGGTAAACTTAGCATAACTGCCCCCTTAGAAGGCAGCTGCCTGTGTAGGTAGTAGACAGCTAGGCAGCTCGCCAAGTTTGAGAACAGAACTAAGGCGTGGATGTCTAGGATATCTACCCACTCTCCATCGTAGTAATTAGACAGGTTTCCCAGCTCAACATGAAAGTTTTGCGCTCTCTAGTACTTCAAAGACCGAATCCCAGTTCTTTACAGCGTGGTAAATAAATAAATAAAAGACCACACACCTTTAATCAATAGTGAAGCCAATGAAGTCAAGGTAACTTTCTGGGGAAATAATGAGGCATTATTTTTAAGCTATCACTTATTTTTGACGTGATTTCCCAGCAGGGGTTAAATTAAAGACAGAGTAGAGTGCAGAAATGAGGGCTGATTTGTGTAACGAACGTACAAGGTGGAAAGTAATATCCACACTAAGGGTTTTAAAATGCAAATCTGTCCTCCTTTCCTAACGAGGAAGTAAAACCTACAATTTTGCACGTACATGATGGTTTTTAGACTTATAGAGTAGTGCATCGTGGCCTATTTTGGCCCTTTGTCTTTGATTTATTTCATCCTGTTTTGTTTCATTTTGTTTTACCTAAGAACGAGGGCCAACAAATCATATTACAATCTTTGCTTTCTGATTTAGACTAATGTATTTGATCCCTAAACCAGGTTAGGATTTCATTTTACCAGATTAAATATTTCTTTTTGAGTAATGAGCCGTGATTCATTTGACCTTCAATGACTTCAAAAGCAGATCCTCTGTTCAAAAACAGAACAGGAGCTCTCGTGATTCAATCGGACAATTGAACAAAACCGCTCTTCAGTGACTCCCCGTTGGAGTTACATGCTAGCCATCACAAAATGCCTCTTATGAAGGATCTCTGTGTTATTTTTTCTTCTTTGTATCATGATCTATTGAGGGCCCCATCTGATTTCAATCAAGTAAATGGGACGATCATACAGAGGGAGGTTTCTCCTGTAATGACCCCAAGCTTTCAGCCGTATGATCAGGGGAGATGTTTAAAGGCTCTGAGTGTGGATAATATCAAAGGCTTCCAGGATGATCTGGGACACATTGTTACGAGGTTTCTAAATATTAATATTTCATCTGTTACGATCTCATTTGTGGTACTTAAGTTGATGTCTTTAGATTAGAGCGGGAGAGGCTGTGCAGCTTTCCAGCAGAGGACGTTTGATCCTGAGAGAATAACAGCTGACCAAAAAAGCCCTGCATATTTATGCCAAGTGCAGCAGATCTTTTCGGATGCTTTTAGGTCGTGCCCTTATGAGCAGCAGTTATTTTGTAGGGACACTAAGGGCCCAGCCCTCCTCAGAAGCTTTATACTTTTCAACTCCGAAAGAGCTCTTAGAGAAAAATCCTCAAATGTATATTTAGAGACGAGTGGCCACAAGAGGACTGAACTGCTGAAGATGAAGAAATTACAGTGGCATTGCAGAGATGTATTTTTCTCTCATATCCAACAGCATTATTTAATGCTGTTAAATATCTGTTTATCTATTTCATTATCTATTATTTAATATCTATCTATCTATCTTTTTTCTTCGCATGATAAGAGTCTCACATTAATGCGCAGCACATTAATGCCAATAACGGTCCACAACTAATATATATATATATATAAATATAAAGAATTAATGAATAAAAAAAAGTAAATTTTGTCTGTTTTGGAAAAGACATCCTATCTGATATGTGGGACAACTTTATGATATATGGCACAGCTAGTATTGCTAACGTTTATTAAAAAGATGAAATAAACGCACCAGAGAAAAGGCGTTTTTTTTACTGAAAGTGAAACATAGAATGAGTAGGCACAATAAGATCTAAAATGTGGATTTACAATATAGGGCAACTTTTCATTTCATGTTGAATTTAAAGTTCTTCTAACATTTTATGCTATCTCTTCTTTTAAAGCTGCAATAATGGCCCCCTAGACGCCGATGTTTTCTGTTAGCTGTGCCAGCGGGTCATGGTTTGGCTGGTTAGCATGACCCATCAGCTCTTGCTGGTAGCTACACCATCTGGCAGAAAAATGCATCTTTTTCCACTGGCGACAATTCAAATGTTGCTGTGTATTTTAAAGAAATCAATTTTTTAAAAACATATACTGTATGCTACTAGTCTTAAAGCTGAGGTTTCACCGGTTTTCAATGGAAGGCTCTTAAAGTGTGAAATGGACTCAGTTATCATAACTTTCTAACAGCACCTCAGTGATTAATAGCATGGCATTTACAGCTTTAGTGAAAACTGATATTAATATGTATAAAAAACAAAGGTGTGTTTAGGGGTTAAATTGCAAACATCAAAGCAATTACAGAAACAAAACTGAAATCAATCGTGTCAGAATAAAAAAATTAGAAACTATAATAACCTTGGTACCCGCTTCATTTTCACTGTGCAGCGTAAATCTGACTATTGATTCTAAAGGGAGAACAGAGCTTGATGTGACCGATGTGGCATCCATCTTGCTTATTAAAAGCGTGTTTGCGCTGGCATATTCTTTGACCTTTTATCAGGATGAGTGATTGCTGCCAGGCTAGCGTTAGCAGAACGTCCACTTCTGACCTTCCGACAGCTCGTCCTTTACCTCCTGAATTATTCCTGCCGTGCGCATGAGGGCTGAAGTCAAATGAGCGCTTAAGCTAATGGAAAAGAATGCTGACAGGAAGTTGATGTACTTAGGTGATTCTTCCTCGTAGATTCTTTCTATTGAAGGAGGCGACGTTGACACCCGGGGTCATACACCTCATAATGAGATTTATGGAGGAGAGCGAGATGGTCCACCTCTCCCACAAGAGGTCCCTGTCTTTCTTTCCAGTCGTCGATGGACAGAAGTAAACACTTGACCCAGCTGTAATGAGCGGCTTGTTTGGTAAATCGATGGCAGACGGGTGTTTCTGCGAACTTTGGAGAAAGTAGGACAGGAAGAGTAGAAAAATAATGTGTTTCAGTGTTTGTTGTTGTTCAGACAAACTGAACGACGCAGAGAAGACGATAACACTTCTGTCACAAATTGTAGACTCTGCTAAATCCTAGAGTAGTGAGCTTTTTAAGTCACCTCAGGTGCTTTTCTGTTGTGAAGGATTTTATAGTTATTTAATTGTGTATAATTATGAATCCATTCTGATCAGACTTTTTATGGCAGTTAAAAGAGCCAATCAGCTATTGATAGTATTTGTTTAATCTAGCATTGATGTGAATTGGCTAGACCAGTTTCAAGAAAAAAAAAAGTTATCATAATTTATTATGTAACTTCATTGATAATTTGATGCGTGTTGTTACTAATAGGATTGCCCCTTTAAATTCTGGCTGATACCAAAGCTATTAGTTTACAAGTATATGTATACAAGTGTATATATATATACTTTTTGGGGTTTTAAGTTAAATTTATAGATAAATACCTCAATTGTATTATTTATTATTGTGTTGTAATACCAACCTATTAAAGTACTGAAATCAGTTTTGTATCTTGGGAAAAACACTGATAACTACCAAATGCCGGTGGTGATGAGAAAGTCACACAATGAACCAAAGCCCATCACATGCAGCTTTTAAATAATAACATATATAGAAGACATATATAGAGCGCTGTGAAATTCCCACAAATACAGTTTTGCTGGAGATCATTTTGCAGGGCTCTGACAGTGCTCCTCCTGTTCCTCCTTGCACAAAGGCAGAGGTAGTGGTCCTGCTGCTGGGTTGTGGCCCTCCTACGGCCTCCTCCACGTCTCCTGATGTATTGACCTGTCTCCTGGACACTATGCTGACAGACACAGTCAACCTTTTTGCTATAGCTAGCATTAATGCCGAGTTCAGACAGCACGATTTTCAAAATAATCGGATCACAGATCTTTTCACACTGCGTGACTATATGGGGTAGCATTCAGTGGCTGCTGTGTTCACACTGCATGATAGATCAGTGACAGGGGGGTTCACACTGCATGACTTTACAACAGGAAGAATCGCTCACAAGTTTGTCTCACTGCCAAACCCACGCGAGAATTGCGAAGTGGAAACAACAAGAGAGACCGGAGTTCTCATGTGAGACTGGGATTATTATAAAAAATAATAGAGGGCAAAATAAGCTTGCCATACAAAATGCATGTGCAACGAAAAGAAGATTATAGAGGATGATAATTACCTTCTAAACCTTCGTAACTCCTCCCCCAACATTCCGCTGCCCTGGATGTTGCTCTCTCATTGGCTGTAGGTAATTGCCGATGTTGTGATATCCACACTAAGGGTTTTAAAATGCAAATCTGTCCTCCTTTCCTAACGAGGAAGTAAAACCTACAATTTTGCACGTACATGATGGTTTTTAGACTTATAGACTTATAGAGTAGTGCATCGTGGCCTATTTTGGCCCTTTGTCTTTGATTTATTTCATCCTGTGTTGTTTCATTTTGTTTTACTTAAGAACGAGGGCCAACAAATCATATTACAATCTTTGATGTAACTTCATTGATAATTTGATTCGTGTTGTTTCTTAATTAATACCTCAATTGTATTATTTATTATTGTGTTGTAATACCAACCTATTAAAGTACTGAAATCTGTTTTGTATCTTGGGAAAAACACTGATAACTACCAAATGCAGGTGGTGATGAGAAAGTCACACAATGACAATGAATGAATGCTCAATGAATGCTCTCATTGGCTGTAGGTAATTGCTGATGTTATTCAGTCAGGACATATTTCACGTGGCATGATTAAAGACAGGACGAGATATGCCAAATACGGGTGTCTGCGATTCTCTCAGAACGCGTCTTTGATAGTCTTTATCACTCGTGTACACAAGCACCGATTTGCATGTGATTTTCGGGCGTTGTCGTCAATTTCTCAAATTTGTCGGTGAGTCAGAATCGGGGCTAAAATCTTGCAGTCTGAACTCGGCATAAGTGAGCAGTTTGATTTCACAGAAGTGTTATTTGTTAATTAAGTGTTCCCTTTATTTGTTTGAACAGTGTATATATAAATTATGCAGCTACACTAGTCATGCAACAAGCAAAGTTGCAAATTTTATGAAAAAAAAAAATGAGTACAAAACGACACAATCACAAACATAAAATAAAAATAATAAAATAAAGTAAAATATATCCAATATGACTCAGATATGCTGTGCATGTTTTTAAGTCAATAAGTGAAGTTCACTGTATTTATTATTTTATATAAATTTTTAAATAAAATAATATACAACTTTACTTTCAGTGAAAGATCCCTACTGTATAGTAAATATTCTCTAATATTAGCTATTAGTTTGGCTTTGGTATCAGCCATGACTTTAATATCTGTGCATCCCAAGCGAGCTGTCAATTGCCTAAATGAGACGTCACCTCACAAGCATCTGATTTCCAGAGCTATGAAACGCTTGCATGGAAGACTCTGATAGCAGTTGATTCCGGTACCAGAGCATGATGCTAACGTGTTGCTAAGATAATAATGTGATACACTGTTAAATGCATGTAAAATCTACAAAAAGTGACTAGTTATAATCCAGAAATACATACTTGAGTGTGGAAACAAGCATTGGTATACTACAATTGGTTCAGCAAAAGTTTAAGTGAGCTGGTTAATTCTCACTAGGTTTTAGAACAGCTAATGTAGAACTGTTTTGTAAATGCGTTCTAGTCATTGTCATTCCGGGTTTTGAAACACACACAGGGAACACCTTCAGAGAAACATCTTAGCAGGTTTTCAAAAAACACAACACCTTCCTCCTGTAGCTGTAGTTCACAGAAATAGCATCTCTCTGGCTCTGCTTTGTTTCTCATATACATGTCCTCTGAATGCGTTCGCACTTCATTTGTATTCCTCGCCGGTGCCTTCGTGTGGATTGTAACCACCTCTAAGACAATTAATTGGACAATAAATGGCTTTTGTCGATGATTACCTACCGTATTATTCATTCATTTCAGTTCAGATCAAGCATGTAATAGTCCGAATACTTTCATCCACAAACACGATTGTTGCAGATAATGTTGCTTTGTCCCGGCTTCGCCTTCAAACATGTATCAAGGCTTTTGTCTCACATGCTGACCGCATGTAAATACATCCCATTAACTCACGACAGACGGCTTTTCTTTGAGCTCTCAATTTCATGCTTGCGGTGCTTTTGTACGCTTTAAAGATTTTCTAAGGTAGTTATACAGCTTGTGCGTTTGGCTGAAGTCAAGGTGAAAGAGGGGCAAGGTGGGCTCCTTGAGACTGTTGTCCCACGACACTAGCTCGCCCAGAGCTGTGAGACACGCAGACCAAGAAAAATGAGGCCTCTGTGCATAATGACTCAAAGATTGGCTAAGCAACATGGTGACGTGTCACGGGAAAGATATAAATGGTTGCTCTGAGTACACATCCAGTGTACCCAATTTTATAGGAAACACAGCTGCTCGTTTGTCTTGTGGTTGGAGCTCTATCTTGTCTGAGACACAACGGTTAACTCACATGACTCTTTGTGGTGAATCATTTAAAATGATTTTATTGTGCTGTTTGCTCGCCCAGAATAAAAGCTGTTTTCTGCAGTCAGCTGCTTCTGTCCCTTTTAAAACAGCTTGAATTCCAGCACTGCAAATGTCTTAAATTCCCCGTCTGTAACTAATGAAATGCCGCTTTCAATCGCAGTGTCACATTGCTTGTTACGTACTCTTTGAATATTAAGTTAGTTAAATAAAGTATGTCAAATGTAAAATGTCAGTTGACGTGCAATCAAAATTATGAATGCATTCTAATGAACTCAGGGAAATTTAATCAGAGAAATTACAAAGAGCATTGAATAAGATTCTGAGTGAAATTAAATTGTGCATTTTACCAAAGCCAAGCCAATAAATAATGTTAACAAACTATAGGAAATGTAACTATAAAGAATATGTACCATTGGTAAGTTGACAAAAAAAAAAAGTTACTGAAATGTAAAAAAAAACTACAATACATAATTGTAAAAACAGTATATATATATATAATGTACAGTACGGAAACTGTATGCTATGGAAGTTGCTATAAATTAAATTTGACTGTGTTATTGAATTATAGTAAAGTGTTTAAGCATTATAAAAATATGAATAATCAACACAAAATCAGCCCTGTTTACTTTGGTCTTATTGTGCACAATTTAATAGTGCATGTTTTCAAAGTTTCTCTTTTTGTGTCACTTGTCTGTAATCTCTTAACCTAGTAATGCAATTAATCTGCGTTCAGTTTTTACTTAGTTAGCTGAGGTTTGGTGAAATCGTTTGAAGTGGGTATTCAAACTATGTTTTTAAGCACATCATATATTTTATTTACACGTCTCACTTGCCCAATCGATTATGCATTCTTCCACATTAGTTTAGCCTTGCTTAAGTTGCTGTGAAGAGCTTCTGGCCTGGTGCTGTTTCAGAAGGAGCATATATGCTTTATAAGATAACACTTCAAACATGTTGTTTCTGTGGGAATTAAGCCTCAATCTAGATGTAAAAATGAGTTGTGAGTGCCATTTCATTTTATTCATTATTAGATGACACAACTTCTCGAAGAAATCGGCACTCTTGAAAGTATTGACAGTCTCTCAAACCCTAAAGTTGATTTAGTTAATTAATAAATGAAGTGGATTCTTCAGCTGTGTTTTTTTTTTCTCTTAAAAGCTGAAAGATTTTCTCTTTCATGTCTTATTACAAGCTATACCCAGCGGGTGAAAAATCAATCGCTGAAGCTTAAACAGAAATGCCAATTTCATTTTCTACTAGTGAAAAAATATGTTGTAGTCCAAAAAAACTGAAAGAAATCAATCTGTTTTTTAGTTCTTCTGAGATATTCTATCATATCTCACTGCAAACACAATCCTGTGCTTGAATATATGAAGAATCCATAGTGTTGTCATCTCGGAGCAGTAGTACTGTAGTATTGAGCGCTGCTGTAATTCAGTTAGCAGTTTTATGTCATTAGGAAGCCATAGAGACTGTGGAGTTCTAGTTTAGATATCGCTGCTAAATAAAAAAAACTGAGACAACTTTGGCCTTGCATTATTTTTTCTTTCCTTTCTTTCTTGCTTTGCCTCTTCGCTCTCACGTTGTTTCAAATCTGCAGAACTTTCTTTCTTCTGTGAGATGCGAGATGGGTGGCAACCAGACAGTTGTGACATCCATTGTAAGGACAAAATGCACTTGACACATCTTTGGGTGATCTATCCTTTTGAAACTGTTTCATTAAATGAACCTGTGGCTTTTTTTTAGGCTGAGCTTGGACTGGTGTTATTTTTCTTCTTGAAAGCTTAGTTGTTTTCTAACTTTTTAAAGTTGTTGTGGTGGTGGAAAGTGCGAGACACAATGTGTCAGAGTTTGTCTTCCAGTCAAAAGCTACTGCGTTGTGTGTGTGTGTGTGTGTATGTGTGTTTTGTTGTTGCCTGTGAACTCCAGGGTGCCATCTTGAGAAATGCAACTTACAGCCTCAGGTTTCTAAGCATTGCAGCTTGCTTTATGCAGGTGTGCTTATCTCCATCTGCTCACACAGGTGTCAAAAAAGCATGACACAAATGTTTCACCGACACGGATCATTTTCTATAATAAAAACAACAACATTGTCATCTGCTCATCTACAGTAAATCAGGGATACATTTTTGTCTTTGTGGCCGGTCTCAAAAACCTGCTGAAATATTTTACTTGTTGTTGAAATGCAGCCAAAATGCAGCTGATATATCACACTGCTCACGCCGCATCAAATAAGAGTAGAATTTATCAACAGACATCATCGGTCCTGAATGGATGATCTACTTTAGGGCCAAAGAACTGAAGCAGAATCCTGTCAAGAAATATATGGCCTAATTTGGGACAATGTTCAGTTTCAGTTTATCCCTAATGTAATTACAATAAGCAAATAATGTGGTTACACTTACTGTACATTGGAAGCATAATTCAATTAAATTTGTATTTTATTTTTAAAACTAAAAAAATACTGTGATGTTATCAGTAGAGAAAAAATAATAATTTAGCTTGGTCATTCCTATTATGTGATGTCTGGAGGACACACTGCATCACTACTGTGACCTCTTGTAATACTGCATGGTGCAAATGCATCTTTTATGCGAGTATCTTCATTTTTCTCCCCCTGCCTTTCTTTGCATTCACTTTAGAAAAATTGTCAGGGGTTTGAATTGCGATGCTGTTTTTTTTTTTTTTAATCAGTCTATCCATTACAGGATTTCTTGTGTTTCATCGCTCTGCCAGTGTTTCTTTCCTTGTCATTCCGCCGTTCGTTCATTTGTATGTGAGTCAATTCATCTCTCTGTCTGTCTAATCCTGACAGTTTCTCTAATCTCTCTTTCTCATGGTTTCTGCTCCTCTGGCAGATTCATGTAGGAAGGGAATATCATAAATGAGACCTCTTTAATATTTCAAATGGCAGTGAGATGAAGTGGAGACTTGAGCTCACATCTCCGCCCTCAGATAAGACCCCAGTGATCTCACATGTGTCTCTTCTGGAGAGTCAGAAGAGTCGCAAACTGTGCAAAGACTTGTAGAGCTACTAAAATATGCAATCAAGTCAGAGATCTTAATTTGATTCCGAAGATTTCTCATGAATTCTTCACAAGACTAAATGTTCTGAAGCTGTTACAACTGTCTGTTTTGTTTAGGATGTTGATTCTTAAATGAAAAGTATAAAAGTATAAAAAAGACAGACAACTGATCAATAACATTTTCTTTTGGACCTAAACCGAGCTCTCTTTGTCTCTCTTGTGTGACAAAGGGTTGTCTTCTTTAGGGCCTCTGGAAAGTTTTCAATTTTGTTCGACTATCAACCTCAGATGTTTCTCCAAAGGTTCATAAGCACAGAAGTACTTCAGTAAGGCTTGTTGGAGTTCATACTGAGGTTTTTGAACTCAGGAAGAGTCTCCGGGTTTCTGTCTTAGTTGTGCGTGAAGTTAAATAAAGAGTTAATTCCACTTGGTTTGCTTTAGTATTCTTGGAGGTGGGTGGAGGAGTGGGTCAGGCATGCGGAAAACCGCTGTCACTCAGCATCTTTGCTCCGAACGTCTAGCTGTCAGGCTACTTACGGCCTTCTCAAAGTTTACACTGTCCTCCTCAGCATGTTCTTAAACACTTCGTCAATTTCACGTCTTCACACGTCAAGAAATATGAAAGAAAAGAGAGACAGAGAGCGCGAGAGGTAGCCACACGTCAGAGCCGCTGAGGAGATTTGGCAAGGACCGTGTGTGGGTGCGAACGCAGGCCAGCCCATGATGCCTCAGGAGATGGACAGATGGATGCCTTATGCCTGCAAATAAAACATCTGAAGAGTAAATGCTTGCGCTGTCAGTTTAACACATTTGTTTAGTGCAATTTAGTAATTTACAAAAAGACAATGCGATTAAAAACTCATTTATATTAAGTGGCCCTAATACCTGTGTTCTTATATAGTTATAGTTTAAACGTCTTGCTGACAATGATAATGGAAAAGATGCAAGATTACTACATATGAGGCTGCACTTATAATCATTAAATATAGGTTTTTAATGTCATCTAATGCATCTTGTTATAAACATATCTAACTGGTTTATTGGTATGTATACTATTGTAAGACTGTATTGTTGATGCTTAAAAAAAACATTTTATCTTTGACCCATATGCAATTCATCTGTTCATGTAATTTAATTATCGATTCACATGCCTGGTAAATATGTTAAAGAATAAATTAGGACGAACTGATGGAGAAACCAGGAAAGCTGCCAGTTAGACAGCTGTGCTCCAAGTATGTATGTCAGGTTTGGTAAATTTACTTGGAGAAGTATTTTTATCCACCCTTAAGCTACTTCATTTTCTTTGATCTAAATATTCTCTGACTTGAGAATCTCCCTTCAATGACTTTGCAACCCCTGACTTGTAGATAGTGATGGAGGTTTTCTTTTCAGGTACGGTCTACCTCCAGCGGAGTGAGGAATGTAATAAAAGTCCTGAACTTCTATATTTATGTATTTATTTACTGGGTTGCAGCACTGGAGCGTTGCATCATGGGCGTGAAGATCCATTAGAAGTGTTGGCGTGGGTGTGGAGTGCTGAGGTTCAGACTGGAGTGAGACTGATTAGCAACGCCTCTGAACAGTACTTCACTGTACTCAGCAGGGGCTCGTTTCGCTTTCGACCGACACATCTATAACTTTGATATAAACAGGAAGTCCTTTATTGTGTCTGAGTGGGTGGGTCGTGAAGTCAGAACACAGGGAGAGCTGTCAGGTCAGATGAGCCACTTTTTCAAAACTGTAATCCTTTACAAAAACTTATCAGAAGAGGGAATCCACTCATTTGCAAAACATGAATATGTTATGGTATTCGGGAAATCCGTGAAACAGGGATCCATGAACATGCCTTGTCATATTTCATCATATTTCTTTTATCATCTCATCCTGATTCAAGAAATGAGTAATGAATAAGAAATATTTATTTATTTATTTTCTACCATTGTGACTTTTTCATGATAGTTAAGAATAGTTTAATAGCATATTTATTTACCATTTACAGTTAAACAAATTGTATAAATTATTAATGGTAGATAATGATGACATTTATTTTGCCTATTAATGTATAATATAATATAATATAATATAATATAATATAATATAATATAATATAATATAATATAATATAATATAATATA
>JAUCNO010001758.1:1929587-1942844 GCA_032353835.1 Enteromius viviparus | reverse complement strand
CATTTGAATGGGTGAGCGAAAACTTTTGGTAATATAGTGTATATATATATATATATATATATATATATATATATATACATATACATATTTACATGTAAATATTTTTTAAATATATATTGCATTTATATATACATAACAAGTATACACAGTAAACGCACATATATTGTGTAAGCAAAAACTTTTTGGTAGTGATTAACCACTAATTGTTTAACAGAACTACCTTGTAGACATTTATCAAACAAGTTCACATAACTGATTCTACAACCAGTTATTCTACTCTTGAACATGAGTTCTGTTTCAGAATGTCTGTTTTTGTTTAGGTCTCTGTAACTCCACCCACTGCAAATTTACCCAGTAGAATTTTATCAATACATAAAACCCAGCGAATGGCAGCAATGGAAGCCAGCAAACAAACTGGGTTAGTGATCATGGATTATACCCAACCTAGGAGCTTTGGCACCCATCTAAAATGGCATATTAAAACACAGATAATTCAGCTCATCCACTTACAGTGTGAGGCTTGTCACCTTCCATTGTCAATTGAGCTCGTTTCTGTTGCCTCAATCCTTATGTCCTGGCAACCCACATAGTTATCGAGTGTGAGGAAGAGGGCAAGTATAAACTCATTCCAGTATTTAGATTTGTATACAATTTTACAAGACATGGATGATATGTGCAAAAAACCTTTTCTTATTCATAATGATAAATAATAATGATAAAAGCTCCATTAACATTCATAAATGTTAGTACTACATGTTTACTGTTGTGCTGAAATATACAATAAATAATTAGATCATAATAATGATCATTTTGCCTGTTTAATTTATGTAATGGAAAGAATATGTCAATACATGGGAAAAAACTAAACAGAAAATGTGTTCGGTATTTTCCCCAATATTTTATTTTGTTATGTTTCGCCCAAAAATGTACAGGGCAATGTTTCAAAGCATCTCTACTGTGCATATCTCACGGAGTAATGCCATTTTAAGGTTTGTTTTTCCAGAAGTTAGCAGTCTGACTTTTGAACACAGCACTGATGCATTTCCCCGTGTCTGCATGATCTGTCCATCACCTCGCTGCAGCTCAGCCCTGAATCTGTCAGTCACTGCCTGCATGCTTCTTGACTCCAAAAGAGCAGCCATGGCCTCCTTGAACATCAGTGTTAATGACAGTAAAATAAAGATGCGGAATAGTCAGTCTTACTCACAGTGCAAATGCCCAGGTTATTCTTACATGCAGTATGTTTTTAAAGTTATAAATCATAATAGTAAAGCCCAATATCACAATTAAGGAAACACAAGAATTTTGCCACTAAAATAATTGGCAGTTTATTATGAAATATTCCAGTTTTTGTTTTTTAGTATTACTTTTGATGAATTCTGTGTTGTCACATGGTAAAACATTCAACCTCATATGATATAATTACACGGGTCAGTATGAGACTATCAAAATTAAGTAATAATTATATTATAAAAGAAAGTTGTAAGCCAACAGTGGAAATAGGTAACGACATTTATTTCAGTCAAGCTCATTTTCTTACCATTATGTAAATAGTAGTTTTAATTAATCAATTGAAACGTGTGTACAGTGAAAACATGTGCTTTCATATATTACTTTATATGAGAGCATATGCAATTGTATTTATTTATTTATTTTTTACAAGTTGATAAGGTGCTGCATAAAAGGATGTGTCATATAGGTGAGATTCTGTAGCGAGATTCAACATGACTTGTGTTCATATCTTTGCACGTTACCCCGGTGCCATTGCCCCATTCCTCACACTGCTCGGTTTCATCTGCAGAAGAATAAAATAAACATTATTGTTTTCCTGCCATGCTGGAATGGAGCCATTACTCTAAATAAACATTATATACGATGCAGATGACGATAATGTCTTTCTCTCTGTCTCTCTATCTCTCTCTCTCTCTTGTTCATTATAGTGTTTTACTTGTTCTTAAAAAAGGCTTCAGAAACTCCTATTGCATGTGTTTGTGTGTCTCTGTGTCAAAGACTAGGTGTTGTTAGATGTTTAAAAAGCACTTTTGCTCCTGTGCTAGCACATACATTTATCGATTGCCCTAAAATCAGGTTTGGAAGTTAACGTTGGAGTAAATGCAAGCCGACTTCAAATGTATTAACAGAGTGTTCAATTCTAATGGGCTCTGCGCAACCTTTCCCTGACAGTTTATTGCCTCTGAATGCCGTGTCTGATTGCATTTCATGTGCTGCAAATGCATTAGTGGTGTACAGACTCAAGAAGGTCTGTATTACCTGGAGAGAACTATCCGTAAGCATTCCCTCTTCTGATATCAATGGCAGTTGCTCGGCTGACACATTACCTGCTTCAGAGGTACATGAAATGCATGCTGACATTTTTACACATGGGTGACTTCATTTTATATCTTTATTGTTTGATTGGCTGTCATTCAAGATTCAATGTTTTCCACTTTAAAACCATTCTATTATTTCATTAAACAGAATATTTATTTTCATTTCTTTCGAATTAGGTATTTATTTTAATTTTGGCTGTTGTCAATAAAGATTGTCGTATTGTGGCTAAAAAAAGTACATGTAGATTCTAAAATGTCGCACTGTTTTTGTGTAAACAAATTCTAAATAAACTTCAAAATAAAAAAAATAAAAAAATGAAAAAGTAACAAAAAAATCTACTTTTTACAGTTGCTTTATGCATCATTATGACAGTATGAATTAATTTCAATTAATTTAACTAAACTTACTTAAACTTAAACTAAACTGACAATATCAAAAAATTATCCTTTAATCTATTTTTTCGTGTCAGGGACACGATTATTTTGTGATTTTCGTGACTCCAGCACGAAAATTATTTTCGTGACTCCAGCACAACTCCATGGATTCATTCATTCGTGCTGGACTCACGAAAGTCCAGTAAAAATCGTGTTCGTGCCACGAAAAAAAATCGTGCAACTGGGCTGGTTTTTTAAAGATCAACTACTAGTGAGCATTATATGATGGCAAAATTAGCTAATATAAATATATGATTGGTGAATATAAGCAAAATGGACATGCGTAAATTTTTTAAGTGTCATATCACATTAGACCAGAGGTTCCCAAGCTCGTTCCTGGAGCCTCCACAACACTGCACATTTCAAGTCTTGGAGTTGCTACTAATGAGCAGATGAGTTAAATCGGGTTTGATTGATAAAAGAGACAAAATGTGAAGTGTTGGAGCGTGGAACGTGTTTGGGAACCCCTGCATTAGACTACCAAAGCTATTTTATTTTTATTTATTAATTTGTTTTTGAGTCTGCTTTTGGGTTAAGGCATAAGGTTTTGGTAACCCTGGCCACAACAAAGGGCTGAGACAGCCCAAAACTGGCCTTTGCAATCTAAAAGCGTAGTTTTCTAGTTAAACATGACTAACTGAAAATATGCTTAAACAAATTGTACAGTACAGAAGTGTTCTGCGTTTAAAATACTGCTAACCATTCAATCCTTGACCCCTTTCATAGACTCTTTTTCGAACCCTCATGTTTTGTTTTTTTCTGTTTTGTTTTGCTTTGTTTTTGGACTAAACAGAGAGCTGTAAATCTTCTCAGTTTTTTGAGAAACACATCAACGCTACAGGGCTCTAGTGACTCAGCGCTAAAATATCATCAGCCAGTGCGATGAGCTACGAGTCTCTCTGTTTAAGCACGGGAAAACAATTGAAAACAGAGTGCACCTGGTGACCAGAATGGAGAAATTGTAAAGTGTTGCAAAGAAAGCACGGCACTCACATGTGTCAGGCCTGACCTTCTGCGGGTACAGCTGCAGCACTCCAGCTCCATTCTGTTTATGTACTTGGCTAAGCGCTTCGCATCAGTAGCAGAGATTGTGGCTGATTTTCTGCAGAAACCGTGCAGCACCGTGCCAAATTGCTTCAATAAATTCAATGTCGCAGCTAAATAATAGATTTCCATTACAGTCAAAGGAGCATGAAGCATGTTTTTTCTTTTGGAGGTCTTAAATACGCCATAGTCGACTGTGGCAACGTCAGGGTGACACTGGAGAAGCCCGAATTCAAAGCCATTACGATGCTTCATTGCTCTATTTTCTTATTTTCCAAGATTAACGGCAAGCAATAAATAGTCTATTTACTCTTAAGGAATTATTTCATTATTTAATCTGAAATAAAGTGTTTCTTCGGAAAGAAGAATGAGGTGATGCATTAAAAGGATGCAAGACATTAGGAAGAGGAGGAGCAGAAGATAAAATACATGCTTTTAGCACGTTTCCAAGCAGTTCTTTCTTCAAGGGTCCTTTTGTATGTCAGCGATATGTCAAAAGGAAGTTCTTTTAGATTCTAATTGTTGTCTATTTTGAGTTAAAGAGTGTGAGGTCAGCACGTTGTTCTTTCCTGTATCATTACAAGTGATCAAATCAAATGCAAGACCGCTCTCAAAGCGAGCCTCTCAGCTCTCCTGCTGTCACCGCGAGTGGTTTGTAAAGCGCAGCTCTGAGATTGCAGCCTGACACCATCAGAAGGGATTCTTCTCCTTTTTTTAGTTAAGCGCTGACGAGTTGTAGACACATCAGGGACTCGTGTTACCTCGATGTCTCTCCGTGCTTGTCAGAGACACTGAGATGGGATCTTGTTAAAAGTGGGCCATCCGGGGTGCATCTTCACAACAATCTTGCATGAGTGAATTTCACTTGAGTGCATAATATGATACTTTAAAGGCAAAACTGACGTGACGTGTGTCTAAAGACGTTCTACCTTGGGCACAGTGACTAAATTAAAAAAAGTATCTTTGGTTAAACGGGCGTTTATGGTCTCTTCAAAGCTCTTTGCCCAATTGGTGGCCATTTTAATGGCAGAGCTTGTTGCTAGGTACTCCTTAAAGAGATGAATGCTTTTCAAGTTTTTGTTTTGATTTTTTGCGCCAAGGCAGCCCATGCAAGAACATGCAGGAACATTGTAGAGCTATGTTGCACCCAAATAATCCATTTGTAATTGGTTTGATGGCTCGGTTGGATTGAAAAGCCTTCATGTAAACATCTAAATCGATCCAATTGAACTGGATCCCAATTACAATACGATTGGATTGGAAGGGATGGTGCAAACCTGAAATAATCCAATCTGCATGAAAAAAATTAAGTATTTTAAATGCTATTTTCTTAATCTGTTTCAAAAATACCATACACAGAGTCACAGTGCCATCATGCTTATGCACAATTATGCTCACAGTAGCTCGAGTGACATTATTGCAGTGGTTTTCTGGATGAATGGATTGCAGCTGAGAAAAACGAGTGCGTGTCAACATACCTGATGTGGCTCAGAAAATTTTGTCGGGAAAGAACTGGATGAGAAATGTTTGAGTTATAATATATTCAGATTTGGTATTTAGATGCAGATCGAGACGCTGACATCACTTTTGAACATCTTCAGTGTATCACCGGAGTCTGAGAAGCAGACTTCAGCCAAAGCACATAAGACCTCCATTAAAAGTCATTGCTGTCTAGGAAAAGCAGTCAAGGTTTTAAAGAGATCTCAATTGTCATTTTTCTTTCCTGCAGGCTCAGCCCGAATACTGTTCGCCACTGTGCGATTTACATCTCGCAGGCATTTTTCCCAAAATGCTTTAATCCTGCATGATCGATACATACACGGCGGGTTTTTTGAGGTACATGGATACATATCTGGGACAATAAATGGAGCTCTGTGATTTAATGGCGGAGAGAATCTTCAGTTTGCTTGGTGATTGACAGCTCACAGAGGAAGCTAAACCTCACAGATCTCTTCTCAGTCAGATTGGCGTTCCGACAGGAGTGCACAGTCTTTTCATGGATCTGAGAAAATTCCCACAAAGGACACTGGCGTACACGCTCGGGCTCCTCCCTGCTTTGCCAGCCTCTCTTTGAAAGTGTGACAGCTACATCTCTGCAAGTCCAAAACGTGAAAGTGCCCTCGCCTCTTTCCCTTTTCCACTCGTTTTGAGAGACATGGAAATCCAAAGACACTGCATACTCCAAGTAGAGACAAATTAAAGTCAAAATAGAATCTAAATTGCCCCTCTGCAAGTCAGCAGGATATCTGTTTTCTAAATTCATGCTATTGATCGTATTGTGAATGATTCATCCACGCATATGTTTTATTCATTTATTCATTCATTGAACTGTCATAACTAGATGTTCTGGTGATTTATGCTTTGCTTCTTGATGGCCTCCCAGTGAACAACCAGTGCAAAGTAACCAAGTCGCCGCTCTATTTTTTATCTATTTATTCATCTTTTAATTAAACTCACTTTGTCTCTCACCTAGCACTCATATTTTTCATATAGACACCTGTTTTAGCAATGCAATCAATTTCTACATTGTTTTTCTCCATTTTTACATTTTGCATTTTTTTCGTCAACATGCCTTATGGAAAAAAAAAATGTTTGATGGGGTCACCAAGTATTTTTCACATAAACATCCATTTCTGCAATTTAATCAATTCCAGGCTAATGTTATAGCCTCACATTATTGATCCTTATTAAATATCCCATTTCACTCAAAAAATGTGTCATGTAATGGGAAAAAATAGGTTTGCATGTCAACTGCATTTCATATGCTGACTTTAGCGTCCTCATCTACACATTGGTTGGAACAAATAAACACATGATCTCTTTGGAATAAATGAACACATTAATAATTGATGAACAGTGGAATAATCAGACCTCTATGACGGCAGAGAGAAAGTAAATGCTTTGTCAAACTTAAAGATCCATCCTACATTTCTCTGCGCTGCAGATTTTGTTTCACTCTTAAATATGGAATTAAAAAGACTTTAATTAGAGAATAATAGGTCAGAAATCATCTCTTGGTGTTGATGTGGTGGTAAGTGTGATTCTGCAGAAGTAATGACGTGTGTTTATGATCTTGCCTGTTTAAATGTGGGCAATAATTCTGTAATTATCCCCTGCTTCCGTTTTCCTCTTCGTTCTCTTCTCATCTGCTCCTCCTTCCCTTCCTGGCAGAACCTCTTTCCCCCCTTCTCGTCAGAGCAGACTCTGACCGCATTAATACACAAACAAACCCTCTCGGTTTCTAGCAGTGTTCTGGAGTGCCGCCCCTCCCTGTTTCTGTGGTGGCTGAGCGATGCGTGCCGCCCTGTGTCCTTGCCGTGGCATCTCCCTCGTTCCCTTCGCAATCACGGGAAGCGACACCAACAGCGGCGGGTGTATAAAATGGCTAACGCTGCGCTAACACTGATCACTGAATTTGCTTAAAAGGCACCTTTTTATTTGTGACTCACGCAATGTGCTCCCAGCCTCACGTAATGTAGCATCCCGCCTCTCCATTCATCTCCGAGGCAACGGCAAGTGCATATGTGATGGGAATGCAGAGTGCTGATGTGAATACAGCGCTGTGTCTGAGTGTGTGGGAGAGAGCAGTGGAGCGAGAGAGAGAGAGAGAGAGCGTGTAAGTGTGTGGTAAACAGAAATACAGTAGCTTCTATCTAAAGAAGCGTGTCTGTGGTTTTCTTGCAGTCAATAAAGCACAACACACTTGAGCCGTAACACGATTGCATCACACTGATCATGTAAAGCATAAAGTCTGCACATGCACGCTATATAGAAATCGTATCCATTCATATCAATACAGTGAGCCCTTGCTATCTAACATCCGTATTGACTTATTGAGTAGTATGAATGGCGATTGAAAATGCGGTCACATTAGTGAAATCTTGTGACAAAAGGGTCTATTGTCAATAGTGTTGTAATATATAAAGGTCACTTTCATGGCAAATTGCATAAACAAATCAAACCTGTCAAAAATTCCAAATTGCATGAATGCCTGCTAAAACACAGGATGCCACCATACCAACCCAATCTCACAGGAACTCGTGCATATAATATGAGGTGGCTAATTCGTACAAATTTGTATGACCCAAAATATTTGCTAAATTGGACATATTTTACAAGTTGCCAATTTGTATTCCCTTCACCTAATTCCGCCCCTAAACCTACCCGTTACTGGGGTTTAGACAAATATTACAAAATTGTACAAATTAGCACAAATTTGCCATCTCAAGATGGTTAATTATATTTAACAGGTAATGCAGTACTAATCATATCGGAGTACAGTTCACTTCCAAAAACTACTTGGGTACTGCTATTTTTTGACAGGTACTGTACCATGGTATTATTGGAAGCACCTTAATAAAGTAGTGTGTTGCATGTAGTACCATGGCATATCTATCAAAATACCATGGCACCACCACAGTAAGATGCAAATATATTATGGTATACAAAATATGTGGTGTATTTGTGTAATATAGTATATTTCAAAATACCATAGTAGTACCATGATGGCACCTTCACAATACTAATAAGATACTGTATGTAAGATATATCTGAATATTTTGTCTTATATTTCAGAATACTGTGATATTGCCATCTGATTTCATCACTATGCCAAAGTACCGCTGCAGTACTCTTTAGGCAACTGTTTAGTCAACTATTTTTTATTATTTTTTCCTTTTTTAAGTACCTTTAAAACTTTATAAATCTGCAGTTCTGCTGGATTAGGCAGAAGATGATTGATGAGATGAGAGGAGCGTTCCTCTGCTTCCTCTTTAGTGGATTCGGTTTAATGACTGCAGTTTTACAGTCGTTCGGAGCGTACATCCGTCCCCAGTCTGAGGACCTCTAACATGGCACGGGTGACTGTATTCACCATTAAACGCACATCATGGGGCAATCACAGGGATGGAAATTGTGAGTCTGGGCAATGGTAAGCCTCTGCTAATGATGATATGCACTCCGTCTCTCCGTGTGGCTCCGGGTCCGTCGTGGACTGGGGTCCCCTGACCTCCATTAAAGCTCAGTGTGAGCTTCAATTCTTCCTCCCAGCATCCTGTCTCCTTGTCTCACTTCTCGCTCACCGAATGACTGATAGCTTTGCTGCCGTAGCTCCTGCACTAATTAGCTATAGATTTACTCTTTATTCGGTAATGCAGTGACAACAGTTTTTCTTTCTTTTTCTTTTTTATCACTTTATAGCCCTGTACTTTGTAGCCATCTATTTGTTCCCTCCCTCTCTCTCTCACTTCCTCTTTCCTGCTCTGTTCCAAACCCACCGTGCTGCTAACTAGATCATACTGTTTTTGTGCTTCTAATGTGATGCGAATATCTTTTTTTGGCTAAACTCCAAGGCGAGATTGTATATATCCCAGAAGGCCTTGCAAACAAGTAAATGCCAGATGAGGTGAGCGAAACGTTGACACTAAATGCACTTGTATTTTATTGAGTGCCTAAAAGTGCAGATACATGGGCCTCTGTTGTTATTTTTAGCTTAGCCTTGAAACATATTTTTTGTAAATATTAATGCATGCAATTGATGAAAACTGACAGTAAATCATTTTAGAATGTTACGATGTTTAAATTGCTCGTTTGAACTTACTATTCATCAAAAATCCTGAAAAAAGTATCATTAAGCCACAAAAATAGGAAGCAGCCCAACTGTATGTAAACTGTTTTTTTACTGTATTTTTCATCAAACAAATGTAGTCTTGGTAAACGTAGGCTAGTGAGCTTAACTCAATCCAGTTTCACACTGCAGGTTGGTCTGCTTACCTGTTTTTAATGGATTTCAGGCATGCTAGTCATGCTGGGAAACCATCTTACCAAACCAGTAAAACCATTTGAACACCACGATAACACAATTCAAGATGCACATAAACCAGTTAAGACAAGCAACCTAGCTGAGTCTAGCTAATGTTGTTTTCCCCCAGGTACGCTAGAAGGTATCTGCCAATCTAAGATTTTGGAACAGAGCGCTTTCTCTCTTTCTATCTCTCTATCTCTCTCATTCTATCTCACAAATGAGGATGGTTTGATGCTGAACACTGACTGCCTCTCAATGAAAGTAAGAGATTTTCACCATCTCTCTCCCAGACCCCCAATCCATCACTTTCTCCCCACCTGCAGGTGCCTTTGAGCAGGGGCATTCTTCTGGAGGCTGCCCCTCACCAGCCGCAGCCTCCAGCCATACCAGACACTCTCATAATTCATCCGCCTGTGATCGATGCTGCTGAATCTCAGGCTGTGCTTAGAGAGAGCGGCTGGGAGGAGCAGGCCGTGGTGTTTGGGTATATTTTCATATTCCTGTGAGCTCATATGGAACTTCACTTCATGCTATGTCACTGTCCTTGGGCATTCAGTGCTCAGCTAAAGGTTTCAGTTTGTTTTGGTCTCGTTTTAGGATCCAGCAAACTCACATACATTACCAAAACTGAAATGCATCGCAATGTATTTTGAGTAATATTATATAATTTTCAAACTATTGAAACAATGCAACACAGATTAGTCTTAAATGGAGCACATTTGTGTTTATTTTAAAGACATGTTTACCCACTAGAATCTGTAGTCTGCATATAGGTCATAACATTGTCAAAATTATCCATGTTTACATATCAGCCAAAACAACTTACATATGCCAAACCTTTTATTTATAGCTCAGTTAAAAAATAAATAAATAAATAAATAAATAAATTGGAGATGATAGGGGTATTGTTATTAAATACTTGAATGTTAAAATCTCTACCCATGCAAAATATAATAGTTTACTAAAAAAATAGTTTTATATGCTGTTTTTCATGGAAACTAATGACCTAAATGCATTAAATATTTTCCATTTTTAGTTCAAATTTATTGTGTGTTGGTCTCAGGTGAAAAGTCAGTACACAGATAATCTTGCGTCAACAAAAGAGCATGTCACTTTCAGTTTTACATCATTTGTTTTTGTTTAAACATCTAATAATGTTCACAAAACTAGGCGATTCAGTTACAGTAAAACTCCTAAAAGTTGTAAAAAAGCAAAAAAAAAGCAAGGAAAGCATCACATTCTGTATTAAAGGTTTTTTTTTTTTTTTTTTTTTTTTTTTTTTTTACATAAACATCTAATAAATGTATTACTTTGAGCAGTATGTTCTCAAGTTCATGACTGTCTAGGCAACTTGTTGCATGTGCTTTCCTGGGGTTTTTACTATAATATACAAGGTCATTAACCTTTCCCATCAATGTTGATTAGCCCAACTGAATGTTTTGAGCAGATAGGTGCTTATTTTCTAGCTTTTGGATGAACTCATTAGCTGATCTGCAAAATATGCTAAGCACGTTTCAGATTTGCTTTCAAACATGCTAATCTTCTCTGGCCACCGCTAGCCATAATGTGCTTCTTAGTGTCTCATTGGTTCAGCTTAACCATAGTGGAGGTCTCATTTTATGCTGACAGACCAAGTACAGGGAGAAATATACACACAATCATCCGTTGTTGATATAGCCACCGGGGTGTGCGGTCTGTGTCTGTGATGGTTTAGACTAGCTGGTGGGCAGCTAGCAGAACAGTCCATCTGCGTGTTTTTGCAGATGCACATATGTGTGTCTACGAGGGTTTGGTATCGCTCGGAGGCAGCGAAGATGGCTGCCCACTCTCTGTTTCTTCCTCTCAGGTAATGATTTGAAACAGCATCTGCGGAGGGGGCATGAAGATAGAAGGGGCAGGCTGTAATTGAATGCGAACCGCTCTACTGCAGTGGCCTGAGAAAACACCATTATCCATTCTGTTATCCCAAAGGCTACTGTTTCTCCCGACTTTATGGCTGGAAGATGGGCAAACAGTAGCCCCTCAAAGTGAATTGCTTTCTCTGTGCTCTCCTCTTTCCTTCCCACATGCTTTTCTTTTTTATTATTCATTTATTTCAAGGCCATATTTCATGTGCATGTCTCTTACAAGCAATACAAAGACACTGATCAAAATATATCTTTTTTGATATAGTTATTAAGATGCTTTTAAATCCTTATTATTAGAGGTCAACCGATATTGAACTTTACCGATAGCTAGGATGGACTGCCCTTGCCGACAACCGATTAATTAACTATAGTTATCAAGTGAAAACATCTTTAAATTACTCAAAATCAAACTTTATTTTAGATTTACTATTAAAATTAAAACATGGAAAAAATTTGTTTGATCGATACTTAAAAAAAAAATTATTGTTTTCATTTTCACGTTTTTTCGCGTTTCAAAACAAATGCATGTGTTCTCAATCATCTTCGTCTCTAGAGGCCGCTCTCGGACTGTTTAATGATTTCGGACCCTTCAAAGCCACTCCAGCAGTGGATGCAACCAGGAAAAACTACCAGCGACGATTTTTACAGATTACCGATAGTTCCAGAAAACAGCTATTGGTGCCAATAATAACCTCTAATTATTATTACTATATACCTATGTATCAATACTTTAAAAAAATGTATTTATTTATTTATTTTTTTTCATTTTGTGTATCAATCGTTATAAAAGTTTTGGCTTTAAGAAATTTTGACTAGTATGTAAGGGGAAAAAAATGCATAAAATTGCACAAATATGGCCAGTAAGGCCTTTTCGGTAAACACTGGAAGCATTGTTGTGACAGTATCATACATTGCATGACTCCATGTCAAGTTCAGCAGTGAATGGAGAAAAATTGTTTTCCAGTAATGCCAGGCCTTCTCTTTTGATAACAGTTGCAGTTTCACTGGAAGTCAGTGAGCAAAACAATGTGTTAAAAAATATAACATGGCATTATCTTTCAATTCAAGGCTAAAAGTTGATGGCTATTGCCTCGCGAAAAGCTTTTCCGCCACTGTGATTTGACAGAGTGCTGGTGCCCATGCCACCCTGGTTTCTTTGGAGTGTCTCTCATATTTTCTCGCTCAACTGTCACAATTCCACCAAAACTTTTGTCAGTCTTAAACAAAAAAACATGACACCGCTTCTGGTTTTCATGTGACAAGGCATACAAAAGGACTGTGTGCCAAAAAAACTCAAAGGAAATATCTGTCTCTCTTCGTCTTTGTCTGTTGAATCTTTTTTACCCAGCTGCTGCAGTACATCAGATACCCTAATGCTGGCAGTGTCTTTGGAATTTCCTTTAGTTTTCTCTCTCATTCAGATGTATTTTTTATTTAGCAGAATTTTTATTACACTAATTACACATGAGGATTACTTTCTTTGGGAATCAAACTTGATGTTGCCATGCTCTACTCCTTGATCTGCAGGAACATATTACTAGCTAATGCTGTTTTTTGGAATCGTAAAAAAAAATTTAAAGACTGCATCGCCTCTATAAAATAAAGCACTTGGTGAAAGTGGTGAACTGGTGAACTTCATTGTGATTCATAGAGATTCCTTCTATTACAGTTTTTCTCGATTGCTTAAACACATTTCTTGAAACTATGCCTCATATTCTCACAACAGTAAACACAAATC
>JAUCNO010001758.1:1901978-1926571 GCA_032353835.1 Enteromius viviparus | reverse complement strand
TGGCCAGAGTTTTGAGAACGCAGCAGACGTGGAGGACTATAATGTGATAAGAGCTCGCTCAAGTACTGAGGAGCTAAACCATTCAGGGCTTTATAAGTCATTAACAAGATTTTAAAATCTATACGATGTTTGATAGGGAATAGTTTCTAGTGTGAATAAAATATCGGCTCATGTAATTTGATAGTCTTTTTGGTTTTAATTTCTTTCATTTGGATTGTATTCGGGTTGTATTTTATTTTACTTTATTTTATTTCAGCTTTACCTGTTTTTCAATTAACAAAATAGAGATGTTGACTGGGAAATACAGTTGATTAAAAAGGCAATTATAATTATTAAAATAATGAAAAACTAAAACTGAACTGAAAACAATTAAGCTATATATATATGATCATGTGACTCTGTACAGATTCAATCTCAAGATGCTCTTTGGACCATGTGTGTGTGTGTGTGTGTGTGTGTGTGTGTGTGTGTTCTCAGCAGGGCAGCTGATCTGGCAGGCAGACAGTTTTTCCTGTCAGAACTTGCTGAGATGTTTCCAGGAAGCCGGGCATTGTGGATCTGCTCCAAACTCTTGGTAGGCAGCAGTAATAAATATGTATATATATATATATATATTTAAAAAGTATATAAAATCCCTCGTACACTCATACACACACACACACAATATATATATATATATATATATAATACACTGCTACTGTAGACTGTAAGACAGCTGGAGGATCGTTCACAGGAAAAAGATGCTCAGTAAGCAGAGGTGGATTTTTGTGCTTCTGCTTAGTCAAGACCTGGCTCTCGTCCAGCAGCAGATCTAGTGTCCTCCTCCTCAGACTCTCTCTCTTCAGAGGAGCGTCCTTCAGACGGCCGGACACCTGATCGCTTCTATAAATCACCTGCTTCTGGAGAAATCACACGATCCGGACGCTGAAGCACACTAACTACATCTGAGTTCACTACGACTGCTAAATATAATCTACAGTGGGGCAAAAAGTATTGAGTTGGCCACCAAGTGCGCAAGTTCTCCCACTGATGCATACCTCATCTATGAGAGACAAAATGAGAAAAAAAATCCAGAAAATCACATTGTAGGATTTTTAACAAATTAATTAAGAGTTTTCTGGAAGTATCCTAGCAGTCTTCTACCTCTCCGTTCACAAAGAGACGATCTGAAGGTGTTTCCCGCTTTAACTTCACGCACCACCCGTCTAGTTCGACTTCCCTAAATAGCCACCACTTAATGAAGGTCTGAGGAGCATGTCTCCGTTAACCAGCCACAAATCAACCTGGTATTTATGCACTCTGGCCTGGAGACGTTTACTGGATGTGAGCGGTTAAAATAGCATCTACAAACGTCTCGGTTTAACATATCGCCCACGATTACAGGACACACGTGGAGAGAGAAGCCAGGTGGAAGGTTACTAATGTCAGGAGTATGTTTGAAAGCATCAGTTTCTTAGCTCCACCTACATACAAACACCTAAACAACACACGCTGATCACACACGAACATCCAGATCAGCTGGGAATGAGGTTTTTGTGCTCTCTCGAGGAAACTCCAGCCAGCTTTGGAATGCTGGAAGCCCCTGTATGAGGTTACTGCCAACAAAACTTCTGAGGAGAGGTCAGAGGTGTGAGGGAGGTTTTCAAGAGAAAACTTGATACTGGGCTATAAATGTTTTAGTTATCAGGTTAAGTTCTCACAGTCATGATTGGATACTTTAAAAACTCAGGAATTGATAATAATCTTGTTTAACTGCCACAAACGGACTATAATGAAACTATGAATTATGTATTTTCTTTCTTATGTTGACATTTCTTATTTTATATTATATATTTTTATATTATACATTGATATTATGTATATATTTATAATATTAAAGTATCACTAGTATACTTTTTAAAAATGTTGCCTTGACAAATACTTTTCATGAAATACTTTTATTTATTTTTATTTTAATTGTAGCAAGAGAGTTGTCATTTTGTTTTGTTTTGGTCATTTTATTATAATTTATTTAAAATATAGTTCATACTTCCTCATTTAAATAAAAAGAGCCTTAGGTGTCCCCAACTAAGAAAGCTGGAGGCGACGGTGGCAAGGAACCAAAACTCCAACCTTGAGGAATGGAGAGAGAAAAAAAACCTTGGGAGAACCCAGGCTTAGTTAGGGCCAGTTCTTCTCTGGCCGGATGCCCAACACTTAATTTCCAGTTTGATTAATCGCATGTTAGATAGTGTGAAGGATTTCTGATGAATGCAGGTAATCTATCTGTGGAGTTTGAACAGCTGATCTCATCTCCGATGAAGATTGTTTCTTTGGACTAGAGGCGGTGAAGGAATGCAAAGAACGAGATGCTAAAGAAGTGAAGTTAGCTCTATTTAAAGGAGAATCTCTTGGCTCTGATAGGACGATCAGGTAATAGGCTGATTAGGGAACGAGGCATCAGCTGCGGTTAATCATTCGTTCCTGCTCCTCCAACCTGATCTCACGGCAATTCGTACGTATTTTACAAGGTTGGCTAATTCGTACGAATTTGTACGACCTCACTCGTACAAGTTCATACGATTTATTCTAAATCGTACGTATTTTACGAGATGGCTATTCGTATGAATTTGTACGAATTACCTAAAAATAACCCCGCCCCTAAACCTACCCATCACGTGATTTTAGACAAATCGTGCGAGTGAGGTCGTACGAATTAGTACGAATTGGCACAAATTTGGCACCTCGTACGAATATGTACGAATTGCTCGTAAGACTGTGTTGGCTCCTCCCGAAATTTAGTTTTAGTTATTTTAGTACTTCAACTTAAACTAAATAAAAATTAAAAATGTTGCATTGACAAATAAAATGTGTTTATTTTTAAATATATTTTATAATATTAAATGTATCATTTTGATTTATTTTTAATTTAATATTATAAAGTTTTAGTGTTTTTTGTTTCCTTTATAATAGCTTATTGTCACGTGGGTGCATAAGCGAAGCACAGAGAGGTGAAACATCTTTTAATCTTTACCAAATATAATATAAGGAGCAGAGAAACACACACTTAACTTAGACATTGACGGACGCTAACTCAAGGACAGAAGACAACTTAAATAGAACAGAATTTTCTTCACTGGAACAAAAAAGAAGATATTTTAAAGTACATATGTAACCAAACAACATTTGACTCCACTGACTTTGGACAAAAACACTAAAAATATCTTATTTCCTGAAAGAATGTTCATTTTGGTTGAACCGGCTCTTTAAAATGTTTACTTAAAAGTTTATAAACGTCTGCCAATTTTCTGTACGCTAAACGTTTATTGTACCTCAACATACATGCATTTAAAATCACAAAGCTACATTTTTCGACTCAATTTGCATCAAAGCCGCTCATAAACGCACATAATAAAACATTTCCAGTTGTACAAAAACACGCATGCATAAATACGACTGCTTTCAGCGAGCGCCAGCACACACACACACTCCTGGCCAAGCTCCTGCTGAACTCAAGCATCCAGTGGCGTATCCTCTCTGACTCGGCACCGGATGACACCGGATTATTTTCTTCCCACAAACCTGAGCCTGTCTGCCAGCGGAGGAGGAGACTGCACACGCCTCTCCTACTCAGATCCAGATGTGCACAAACAACAATGAAAGAAAGTTCATAGTCGTGCTCTGAAGTGTCCGAGTGAGGCCTGTTATTAACATTTCTCTTTGTTTAGGAACAGGAGAGGACGTGCATAGCTTTGGCTCTGGGCTGACGTCCAGCGCATGCCTTGGAGACATTGTCTGGAGTTATACTGAACAGGATGTGGACACAATGAGCCGACACTGGACACACATTTACTCTCTCTGTTCAGAGAAGCTTTCACTTCAGACAAGTACAGATACACAGACTGAACAACAGAATAACTGATGGTAGATAGAAGGATGAATGGATGGACAGATACAAATACACAACGATGGATGAATGGATGGGTCATCAATGAATAAATACATGGATTAATGAATGAATGAATGGATGGATGGATGGATGGATGGATGGATGGATGGACACAAAAACAAAATGGATGGATGAACAGATGGACAGATGGAGAGACAAACACACAATGATGGATGGATGATGAATTAATGGATAGACAGATATAAAGACAGAATGATGGGTGGATGGATGAACTGATGAAACAGTGATGAATGGATGACAGATACAAGGATAGAATGATCGGATGAACAGATACAAAAACAGAACGATTGACGAATGGATGGATGGACGGGTGGATGGGTGAATGAACATCAGAATGACTGATGGACAGATAGATGAATGACAGGTAGATAGAAGAACAGAGCGATGATGAGAAGAATGGATAGATAGATAGATAGATAGATAGATAGATAAATAGATAAATAGATAGATAGATAGATAGATAGATAGATAGATAGATAGATAGATAGATAGATAGATAGATACACAGGTGGATTGATGAATGGATTGATGAGGGATGGATAGATGCCTGATAGGAGGATGAATGAATGGTTGGAAGAAAGGAAGGACGGATGGATGGATGAATGTATGCACCTGCTCTCATTCCTGTTCTTCACTTCTGAATGTTTCCTAACTCTCCTCCTGGGTGTGGAGCAGCAGGAATGAGGAGGAATGAACTAATATTTCAGATTGGCTCACTAATGAGAGCCTGCTGATGGAGAGAGACAGATAGAGAGCTCTATTACTCACACTCAACAGATTATGTAACAGGAGATGAGTTTATCCATCTTTCCTCTCATCTTCTGCTCTCAGACTCTAACAGGGTCATATGAATAGCCTCACTGTCTCACGTCTACAAACTAAGTTAACTGCTAAGTAAGCAGAACACAGAGTGGTCATCTACTTGGGTTTTAAGTCGGACAGTCCCTTTGTTACTTGAAGATATTTTGAAGAATCCATTTTCCTTTTTGGGTGAACTATCCCTTTAAGATCACTGTTTTATACTTACAATTACAATTAATAAAAGTAATTATTGTTATGTTCAAGCTAATATTAAATGACATTTTAGACACAGAATTGCCAATATAGCACCTCTAATCGACTGTTTCTGAATGATTCAGTTGCACAAATCAGTGATTCAATAAGTCATTCATAAAGACTGAAACCGCATATTTCTATATCACTCTCACTATTTTTTAGCATTTTTATGACACAAAAGGTAAGAGCATTATGCTAGTATGCAGAATCATGGAGTCACTTGCTTAATTCCTGAATGAATCAGTGATTTAAGATGAATCAGTCAAATCTTATATGTAAAACATCAGTATTATAAATGTAAATGCAGCGTAAATGCATTCATGGCATCTCTTCTGTACAAAGATAGATTTTGTTGATATTAACTTGGCATTAGCCTATAATGTCTTATTATTCATATTGCTCAAGTAAATGTACAAATTGACACTACTACTTGGTTTCAATGTTGGAAACATTCGTACTGCATATGATTCTTTTTTTAAGGAATCTTTGATGAATGAAAAGTTAAAAATAACAGCATTCACTTAAATTAAAATATGCACTACCATTCGAAAGTTTCAATATAAAACCAGCGCAACTGTTTACAACACTGACTATCAGCATAAAAATGATTTCCGAAGAATCTTGTGGCACTGAGGTCTGGAGTAATCATGCTAAACATTCAGCTTTGATCACAACAATACATTTTATTTAAAAGTATATTAAAATAGAAAAAAAATAGTTTAAATGGTAATAATTTTTCATAATATTACAGTTTTTCCTGTATTTTTGTTCTTAAACCTTTTTCTTCTAGAACATTTGACTCTATAAAGGTAACAAAATGCCCATGTAAATCAATTTAAGGGGGTACATAATCACTCTTTAATGCAAAAGTGAAATACTTAAAATATATTTATTTCATACTAAGTATAGTTCTAATCTATTAATATAAAAAAATTAAATTTACGGTAAAGAAAAGAAAAAAATAGGCAGCTGTGGTTGCCAGAGTTGGACCGTAAAAAATACGGTAACAAAATGTTAAATGCAATGCAGGGAATTCTGGGAATGTCAGTTTACGGTTTTTTTCAGTAAATTTTAATGGAATTAAATGAATAAGTTTTTACTGTAGGATTTTTTCAGTTTTTAACATTACAATCACAGTAATTTTTACAGTGTATTTAAGTGACAGATATCTTAGAACCTAATGATATAAAAACTTTATTTGGAGTATTACTTACTTAAAATGTGCCACTTTTAATGATATAATAATGTATAATATAGTTGCATATGTTTGCAATAACACAATCAAATATACTATCTGTACTTCAGTAGTACAACTAAAGTACAGAATTATTTGTTCCAGTTTAGCAAACTTGAAGTATATGCACTAAAAGTACAATTGAAGGGCAATTTTTATTTTTATATATATATATATATATATATATATATTTATTTTTCACTGGACCGATTTGCAGATTTCCTCCTGGCTTCACTGAAGTGCTTCTTCTTGGACGGCCGGGTTAAGACCTGTCTGTAGTTCTGCTCCTGTATCTGTGTGACTCTCGCCAGCTATTTATCATCACCTCACGTTATCAGCTGATCCAATCCTCCTCGCCCTAAACAATGTCTGTCTAGCACACAAAAGACGGGCCTGTCTGCTTCTCTCTCTCTTGTCGAAATCTGTTTTGGTGCTCTGAGTTGTTTTGTTCTCTCTTCTCCCTCCCTCTGTCAGTGCTCCAGTTTTTCGGCAGATTTGACGGCGTTCCAGTGTCTGAGAGCCATCGTTCACACGAGCGCCTAGTTTCTCATGTCACGAGGACAAAAAAGCAACACTCATTTCCATTTCACAGACTCCTTTTGCAGCGCGGGAGCGAGAAAGAGGGACTAGTTTGTGATGATTTCATCTATCATGTGAATCGTGGCCCACAGAGATTCCTGCAGGCCTCTTTTTGACATCAGGGCTAAAAATAGAGCGGTTTGGTGGCAGGGCGAGAGGGCATTTATCATGCAGAGGAGGAAGAAGAAGAAAATGTGTGTCTGCTAACATACTAATCTCCGCCTAAGGCTAGAACTGTGTCTGCATACTGTAGAAGACAAAATCAAGCAAACTCTGCATTATTTGTGGCAGCTGGCATTTTCTTTTCTTCTTCTTTCAGCTATTTGTCTGAAGAAAAACCTTAATTTAGGTTTATGCCTCAAGTACATTATTTTATTGGATATCCAATCACTAATAATACTAATATAAGTGACTAATTAATTAATTGTATATACCAATTAAAAATTACAAAAATAATATAAATTATAAAATTTGATAAGTTTTTGTAAACTTAATATGTGTGTGTGTATATATATATAAAGACACACACATACAGTATATTTACATGTATATATTTATATTCCTAATTAATTTTATCTAAAAATATATTTAATTTATGAACATAACAATTTTAGTTTATATCTCACAATTGAGTTTATTTTTCACACTTCAGACTTTATATCTCACTTTTTTTTTTTTATCTCATAATTCTGAGTTTATCTTGAAAATTATTCACATTGCAATTCCTAATTGGTGACTCGCTGAGTTTATTTCTGTTTTCATCACAATTCACACACTTTTAATTTTTTAAAGAAAAACATAAGTACTCGAGCACACATTCTTTATTCTGTGTTTTGTAAGGGTAGTTTTATTTTAGTTTTTTATAGAAAGGTACATGTATCTTGCATTTCTGACTTTTTTTTCTCAGAATTGCAAGAAAAAGATTTTATTTGGTCTTCAAATAAATAAATATGTAGCAAGAAAAACAAGAAAAGATCTTTTTCATAAAATATAAAATAGCACATAAATATATGTAAAATAAACCAAGAAAAGAAGCACTGCTTTCAAAAACTCTGCCTCCAGATAAAAGTGTGAGGTGGTATTTGGTTTGCTCTTTGTAGTAGTTTCTCTTCATGTCTGCTGCTTTCATGACGCCTTATTGACATCTTCTTTTTCTCTCTCTCTCTCTCTCAACACCCAGCGAACAGAAAGATTACAGAAGTTTGCGAGGAAAACCAGGCCATAACAAGACGAAGGGGAAAAAAACAATTTTGGTTGGATCACAAGGTTTCCAAGACCATCTTCAAGTCAGATGTTCCTTGTGAGAGGCTGAAAAATATCTTTAAAAGGTGATTTCATTACCTCTGAGCATTTTCCACTCAAAAGGCCTTCGTTTATTTCACTCTTTTGCCTCATCGAGCTGCAAACAGCCTCTCTGAATTGATTTTTTAGTGGACTTTCTTCACTCGGCTGTGATGTGTATCCTCCCTCTGCGTCTCAGTGTTCGATTTGCCCGGCAGGTCTGTGAAATCATCTTTATACATATTTTAAGATCTGTGAGAAAACCCTCTCATGTCTGCCCGAGCGATGGTGCAACCGCCGTGCAACAGCTGATCTCCACGCGGCCATCTTTGATCTGGTATGGATGGGAAGGTTAATGGGACACGGCTAAAACGCAGCTCGCTCATTATTCAACATCTTCAAGGTCGACTCGTCTCGTTGCTTTGAAATGAGACGTGCAGCTGTTTTTTCTCATGCACTCTATGTATTTTTTGGCAAAAACAGACAGCAGTTTCAGCCCATCAAAACATGCACATTACAAAATGACTTGCAAAATCAGATTTCATGATATGACTTTATATCTCACAATTCAGACTTTATATCAGCTCTTTTTTATTCTCATGATTCTGACTTTATATCTTGCAATTTAAAATTAATTTTTCACACTTCAGACTTTATATCTTGTAACTTGTGAGATATAAATGTTGAATTTATATCTCACAATTCCCAGTTTATATCTCACAACTCCGAGTATATATCTCACAATTCCAAGTATATATCTCGCTATTTCCAGTTTATATCTCGCAACTCCGAGTATATATCTCACAATTTCAAGTATATATCTCACAATTTTGAGTTTATATCTCGCAATTCCGATTATATATCTTGCAATTCCCAGGTTATATCTTGCAACTCCGAGAATATATCTCACAATTCCAAGTTAATATCTTGCAATTCCCAATATATACTCCGCAATTCCCAGTTTATATCTCACAATCTTGAGTATATATCTCGCAATTCCCAGTTTATATTGCGCTATTTCCAGTTTATGTCTCGCAACTCCAAGTATATATCTCGCAATTCCCAGTTTATATTGCGCTATTTCCAGTTTATGTCTCGCAACTCCGAGTATATATCTCGCAATTTTAAGTTTATATCTCGCAATTCCGATTATATATCTTACAACTCCGAGAATATATCGCACAATTCCAAGTTTATATCTTGCAATTCCCAAAATATACTCCGCAATTCCCAGTTTATATCTCACAATCTTGAGTTTATATCTTGCAATTCCAAGTATATATCTCGCAATTCCCAGTTTATGTCTCGCAACTCCGAGTATATATCTCACAATTTCAAGTACATATCTCGCTGTTCCATGTATATATTTTGTAATTCCAAGTATATATCTCACAATCTTGAGTTTATATCTCGCAACTTCCAGTTTATGTCTCGCAATTCTCAGCTTATATCTCACAATTTCAAGTATAAATTTTTACTTTTTACAAGTTCAATTCTGAGCGGAAAAAAGACATATCAGTGCACAACAAGCAAAAAGTAGGTTAAAGCATGTTTTCAGTTAGGTCCAGTGACAATTAAAGTGGTGATCTTTTGGTCAAGCATGGTAAATATCTCCTGGATGAATGCACAAATAATTTTTTTTTTTATAAAGCACTGCTCAATACATGTTTTCCCAGCTTTTCAAAGCCCCTAAAGAACCAGCTGGGGAAGGGTAAAAAAAAAAAAAAAAAAAAAACTGTAAAAGAAAAACTGTAAAACTATATGCCTTATTTATTATATAACATTCTAGTTCAACACAGAGGCAGTTCAACTTAATTGTGGCTCAAGCTCTCTATAATTGTCACTGGCCTGGTTTGTTTCAGTATTTATAGGGTTAAAAGGCAATGATTTCTCAATAGTGACTGAATGACAAGCAGAGTTAATACACTAACCATTCATAAAGCAGTTTCTGGCTAACACCTATATGTATCCAGTGTTTTCTTTACTCTGACCCTCAAACACACACACAGTGGACTTTGTGTTCCTGTCAGTCTGTACTCACATGGCCTGAAGGCATCTTTGTTAAGCAGTGGTCAATGTTCAGTGCTGCTCTCCAGATGTGATGGGTGTGCTTGTGTTTATTTTCTTAGCCACAGATCTGCAGAGCCAAAGGTCAAGTGAACGTGAGATAAGCCCTGTCCAATGAGAGGAGAGGGGCGGCGCCAGCCCTGCCTCACTGGTTAATGACTTCCATGTGTTTTATCATCCTGGTTAATTCATAACATTTGAGTTTGGTGATGACATGAAGGTAGAATTGGATCATATGAAAACATTTCTAGGCCTATATCAGCCAAAAAAGAATTTTTAATGGAAAACATCATTTATATCTTATAATATTAAAATATATATTTGTTCTTATGGTTTTTTAATACACACTGTATTTAGACTTTATGAAAACATAATTTATTGTTTTGATTGTCTTCTGTTTATTTATATGTATTTATTTATTTTCCTTATTTTTCTTATGTTTTTTGTGATATATTTTTTTTTATTCATATTTGATGGCACACACAATAAAATTTCTTGTTTTTTTCTCTATGTTTTTAAAAATATATTTAGAATTTATGAAAATGTTTTTTCTTTTCTTATTTTATTTGTTTTTAAACGTGTTGTATTTATATATTTATTTTAGTGCTGGGCAACGATTAATTGCATCCAAAATAAACATTTTTGTTTATATACTAGGCCTATATGTGTGCATAGTTTTAACATTAAAACTTTGTCAATATATGATTAACATTTTGCATTCAGAGGAAGTTTCTTATTCGTTCTCTCGGTTCCAGCCTGAAGCTCCCAAAACTATTGTACTTGAAAGAATTACTATGAAGCACAAAGACAGCGGAGGGCTTTGGCCGCCAGTGCACTTAGCAACTGTTGCAGACAAATCTAAGAAAAAACAAAAACAAAGCAATGAAAGGTACACAGACGATGGGAGTTTCTGCGAGCTCGACCTTGCCAGGGCTTTTCACCACACCCACACACCGCCTCCAGAGCGGACTGCAGGCCAGCCAAAGTGCACAGCTCTGTGTTGTGCAACTCTTGTCAAACAGAGCCTACGGAAAGGCCTGCTACACATTAACAAATGAGGTCAGAGCAAACTCGTACTCCCTCTTTTCTTTCCGCTCCTTCTTCTTTCATGACTTTGGCCCATGCTGGGTGGATACCAGCTAACAGGGAACATTCTCACAACTTTCATTTTTCTAAAGTTACATAAATATTAGGACAAAACGTTCTACAGAATGTTTTTAAAGCATTACTATTGCTACATTCTCATTATATTGAGAGCAAACGTTCTTAGATAAAAAAAAAAAAATAATTAAAAAAAAAAAAAAAAAAAAAAATATATATATTTTTTTTGGATGCAAATAAAGTTAGTACAACATTGTAAGCAATGTTTACATAACCTTTAAATAATGTTACAATTTCAGTAAGAAAGATGTGCAAAGTAACGTTCTTAGAATATGAAAAATAAACGTTCAAATAACGTTATATTTTGGGTCAAAAAGCTACTAGAACATGATCAGAAACGTTGTTGCAACCTTTAATTAACGTGTAATCATAACAAGAAAACAGGACATTTCAAAATGAAAACCAAAAAGAAACTAGATTTTATTTTGGGTAAAACTGTTATTAAAATGTTGTAAGAATAACATTCTAATGGACATTTTAACACTTCAAGAATATTTAGAAATGTTTTAGTAACGTCAAATAGTAACATTAGCTACATTCCATTGACGGTATATTTACCGTTATATTCGAATGTTGTAAGAAACATTTTTGTAACTATTAAATAAGGTTCTAATTATGATAAGAAAATGAAACATTTTTACAAGTTCTTTGAATATTAAAAGTAAACTTTAAAATAAGATTTTATTTTGGGTGAAAACTTTTGTAGAATGTAGCAAGGAATGTTTTGAAACTTCTGTTACGTTTTTTTTTTTACATTGTCAGTAACGTTAAATAGTAACGTTAATAACATTGTAATTATGATCAATGTTTTTGTACAATTTTTACTTTTTTTTTTTACTTTTTCCATTATAATAACAATAAAAAATTGTCCATTTTTACTTTTGAAGTAACATTTTTAAAAGCAACAACATTTCCACGACGTTTTAATAACCTATATGTACTGCCTGTGATATTTCACTGCAAAGTTTTTAAGTGACAAAGTTTAGTTGAATGTTGTAAAGAAGGTTTTTTTACTTTTAAATAATAACAATAAAAACGGGACATTTTAACTTTTTAGCAACATAAACAATGTTCTCACAACGTTTTTATAACTTAAACGTGTCGCCTGGGATATTTCGCTTGTAAAGTTTTTGTTTTAACACATCTGAAACAAACAACAACCCCTCTTAATCGTGTTCAGGAAGTCCAATGCCATCTACACCAAAACACCGCTGTCTCCTTGAAAGGCATCTTAACAAAAAGGAAGGATATGAGAGATCCACTTTAAAGGGCCAATCTCTGAGATCTGGCTTCCTGTAACGGGACACCATGTTCAAAGTTGCCACACGGCTCAGGAGAATGAGGCCGGAGTTGAAAACGCTCTGGAATAATATTTCATTCCTCCTCCCAAAACTGGCCTCTTTAGACGCAGCGCTCAGAGGAAAACTGTCATTTCACTGCCGAATAATTAAGGCAGGGTTTCGTTATAAAAGACGCCAGGCCAAAATCACATGGGAAGGATTTCACACGATCTCTCTGAACTTGGCGCAAAAAAGAAAAAAGTCTGGGTTCGTAAAAGGCGAGTCAGCCACATGTACAGACCAAACATCATAAAGCATATCTTATGAGCCGAACTCTTTGATTAATTATGCTACTAGAATTATTATAGCCCTGTTTCATGTCTCAGCTCAGTCTGGGCGTTTGATTGGTTATTCTCAAGTCAAGCCGAAAATATCACCATCCAAAAACTCTCAGTAACCCACATACTTCTATAACGTTCATTAGTTCAGTCCATCTCTAAGGGTTTCACAAAAACGAGCTTTTTCTCCAAATATTTACATTTACGCATTGCAGAACATATGAAAGCATGCTCACTGAAACAGCTAATATTGAGTCCTATTGATTGTTGTTCATTGTTTTTTAACATTTTCTTTTGAAACATTTTAGTTGGACGCTATTTTAACTGTTATTTGTTTCGGAACGTTAAGAGAACATTCAATATTACCATTCTCATAATTTTCATAAATTGAAAAAAAAAGTGTTACTGTTTACATTCACATAAACAAGCTTTCTATTTGAACGTTCAAAACATCGACAGAGCGTTTAAAAGAAGTAACATTCGTTTTATTCTGAGCTTGTTTTCTAAATGTTACTATTTGTTTCAAAACATTCAGAGAACATTCAAAAGTAACATTACTGTAATGTTTGAAAAAAATAAAAGAGAATATAATATATATATATATATATAAAATATATATCAAATAAAAAGAACTATACTCTCATTCTGGCCTAATATCATTGCGCCTGCTTCACTCGTGATACGGCAGCAAAATTCCTTGATTATTACGCCGGAATGAGAGAATAGTTCCTAGTCATTTCAGCCTCGAAAACACAACTTTGCATTTTCCGCCAGTCTTAGTACACGATGCGACTACAGAAGAGTCAAGTTTTAAGTAAGTTTAAATAAATAAAAAAATATCGAAACTCTTTAGTCATTTTATAGTGCGACGCTAGCTGGTCTCATCGGATTCAATGATTTATGCTAAGCTATGCTAATTGTGGGACCACCAGACCCGGCGATCGGCTGAATGGATTCAAAAATGGTATTACTCTAGAGATGTTGGAAATTGAGCCTATTTAAAAAAAAGTGGAATGTTCCTTAAGGCTAGTAAGACCTCCATTGGACAAGCCAAAATTTGAGCTACAAAGGTACAAGACAGGTTTGATCATCTGATGACCTAGCTGTCTGGCAGGTACTGTGTTTGCAAATGTTTTTATGCATGATTGTGCAAGTGCTATTGTACATGCCTTAAGCGAGCTTTGCCACAAGATCTTCCCTTTTTTTGTCTTCTGTGGGCCAGTATGTTGAAATTTTCCCATGCTATACGGTGCAATTCCAGCCTCATTTCTTCTCCTCAGGATGGACCCATATATCTCTCTTTATCCTGGGGCCACACAACACCTGGCAGCCTCCTACACCACCTGAAACCAATCCCTCATCCCAGTAACTCAAAAAAGTGGAGTAAGCCTAGTGCTGGGAAATCTATTATCCCAGTAATGGTCTCTCCTTGGACTTGACCATGCACATTTGCCTGCCCACATGCCAGGAAAGAAAAGCTCATCAGAAATGTCTGCACTTAATACGCACTGTCCGCCCCCGTGAGACATGAGACAATTGCGTTAAATGGAGCATTGCTTGGGATTCGTGTTAATTGAATTGTCACATCCCGCTTCTATTGATGGTGTCCAGACAGTTTCTTTTTCTCACTGAATCTTTGAAGCTTTTCGTGTGAACATTTTGTGAAAAGGCAGAAACAGCTGTTGCTTAATTCCTGGAAGATATAGACAAGATTTTAAACGAGAACTTTACCACCCTCCCAATAATTTTCTGGAATTCCAGGCAAACACGTTCTAATTAGATATGCATGAAAGGAATTGGCTTGCTGCTTGTTTCTTTGTAAAGTACCAACCAAAAGACCCAACCCAAACAAAACCTAGTACAGTCACCCAATCCCTTATCATCATAGATGTGTGCAAGACAGCCGTGTCCTTCAAATGACCTTTCAAATGTAGACCTCATCCATTATCCAAGCGGCACACTCTGGGATAGGGAGGCATCCTGACCTGGG
Source organism: Enteromius viviparus (assembly GCA_032353835.1). Classification (NCBI taxonomy): domain Eukaryota; kingdom Metazoa; phylum Chordata; class Actinopteri; order Cypriniformes; family Cyprinidae; genus Enteromius; species Enteromius viviparus. Next base: position 1,911,636 of record JAUCNO010001758.1, on the reverse strand, counting down.
TCTAGAGGTAATCAGCTGCATGGGCCGCAATGTGACCCGCGGTGTGTATCTGCAGCCGTCGAAGCCTCCTAGGCAAACACAGCTATTGATTTTAGCACTGTATCTTTTATTGGACTAATGTCTGTGATGTGTGAGATGTTTGACAATTTAATGGAAAAAGGTTGAGTAGGGAGGGCAGCCCGGCGAATAGCAAAAGGTGTACGGGAACTAATATATCATTGTCGGCCGTATCCTGTGGAGTTTCACAGCATGGTGCACCACTTTCTGACATTTTTACACCATACAAGCACTGTATCCAGCGTCCAATCTATCATTTCAGCAAAAACACTGTTGTGTAATATTTGAAATAATTAAATAAATTGTTGAAGAAAGACTGCAAGCCCCTTAAGGGAGCTTGACAAGGCAGGGGGAGGCACAAAGCAGTGCTGACAGTAAAAAAAAAAACAAGGATGAAGGCTGAGGAAGATTGTGAGCGAGCGTTCAGTGCTACATCAAAGCGGAGGCCTCCATAAAGAGCGCGGATGACTTCCGGCTATTGATTCCTCCCTCTCTCGAGGTCAGGTGAAATGTGTTTTGGCATTCGCTTCTTTTCTTTCGTTTTGTTTCCTGGGTGCTTTTTTCTGTGTTATTACGAGCTCAGGCTCTCCGAGGACGTTGCTGGCTTTTGGTCGGTAACAAGCTCAACTCGACTGTAGTTGTTTTCAAGGATCAAAACTCCAAATTGCTTGGCAGAGCTCCTCCTGCCTGGCTAACGTGTGCTAGCCCGCCTTATGCTCCTTAAGCTTTTCATAATCATTTTAGGGTAGTCGCTTTTAATCTCACTGTACTGTATCGAGCAGGTCTGAGGGTTCGCGGGTCAGATGCTTGTAGTAGTCATGTCCTGTTTCACACTTTAGCTGCCTACATAGACAACTGTCATGTAATCAATATGTGCACTTCCTTGAATGTCACTTTGTTATGAAAGCCTCTGCCAGGAATGTGAATACAAAATGCTTCTTTCTAAGTTTGTGTTTTATTTTGTTACACCGACACACTCTAGTGTTTTCTCCTTTGTCTGTTCTTGTGGAATGCAGTGAATAGAATTCTAGAATATAATTAATAGCATTCTCTTCTCTTCTTTAAGGGCTTTTAGCATCTCAGTTCATAATTTCTTTCTTCTCATCCATCCATTTATCAACCCATTCATCTCCAAACCTCTCTACTTCCCTCCTTACTGTCATTTCAACGTGCACTTCTTTACTCTTTCATCTCCATCACAAGGTTCAGTGGAAGTGTTTTGTTTGCATCAGTCATTTTCATTTATCCAATTGGCAGATGCTTTTACATTTTATGAGTTTTTACTTTGCCTAGGAATCAAACTCTTGACCTTGGCATTGTTAGAATGCTCTGCTGTTTGAGCTACACGGAAATCAGTCCTACCTGAGCATAAAGTCCACCTCAGCCACAGATTAAGGACAGCATCATTTAAGAACTTCCTTTCAGATTCACAAGGACAAGTCAAACAAATCTCCAGCTAAACCGTTCCAGTAATTTGGTCATTGATAGAGGGCCTGACTGAGCTGTGTAAAGCACACTGTGTTGATGCAGTGATCTGGGGCATTGAACAGAAAGAGGCTGCTTATCTCTCCTTGCGGTGTGATCAGGGTGAAAGAGTCAGTGTGTGGATCCCGCTCACTCATACTTCAGTGTGACCTCATCACCCTGCGCCAGATTCTCATTTCGGATTTTGTTTGCTGACATGGTAATGGAGGTTAGGGGAGAAGTGTGCTTAGAGAGAGGGCTTCCCTCCCTTTCTTTTTTTAGAATGGCATGCTATTTCTTGTGTACATGGGCAGGCAGATAGATGAAGCAAAAGGTGGTTAACAGACATTATCCAGAGGTAGAAAAAAATATGTATGTTTACTGTATGTGGAAGGAGTTAGTAAAAAATAAATATACTAATATAATTGAAATGCATTTATTTCTTACCTAGTGTACAACAAATACATTGTAAAAATGTATGCACTTAACTAAAACATTCTGCAGTTGTACTTTTGATATGCTAAGCTAAATTTGAGCTACTGAATTTGTGCTACGCTTTATTTAATGCACCTGCATCTGAAGACTTATACTGTTATTATTATATCTGTCAGTGGATATGGTAATAGATTTAAACTATACTTATATGTGCTTATATATTTATTTTAGTAGACAGATGGATTGATTCATATTTTGTCATATTTTATTTTATTTACCCAATCATTTATAGTTTTGTATCATTTTTCACTATCATAATCTACAGTTGGAGATGATTCTTTTAAAATTCCATTTAACTTAATATGATCTTTATTTATTTATTTAATATATTTATTTATTACATATTTATTACATATATATACAGTATATAAATGCTTTGTTGAGCTGTAAATGCTCAATTTTTATTTTTTTTTGGTCACAACAATAAAGCATGCTACATTAAATTACAGTAGATTGAGAGACATTTCCTCACAGACCACATACCGGCAGGACAGTAGAAGCAAAGTTTAAATTCTGTTAAATTTCTGTGTGGTCACAGATATATTTCATAGGCCAAGTCACTTGAGCTTTGCAATACTTATTATTTATTACAGACACTGTTATTTCAGTAGTTATTTCAAAGTTAACAGCGAGAGAATCCTTTAACGCGTTGCTTCAGGGCACTAACAGATGGGTATAAAAGTCTGAGTTAGTGTTGATCTTGAAGCCTGAAGTTATGGTTGCCATACAACCCCAGATATGAGCACCCTGATATTGTGCTCTTTCAGAAAGGAACATTTATCTATTGTTACTCCAGGGTGAACTTGTATATGGTTGTAAATTTATTTTAAAGAACAAAGACTATGTTCAGGTGCTGGTTGTCTGTCTGTGAGATGAGCTGAGTGGGGTGTTGGAGGGGTTAACAGCTGTAGTGGTTTAGTTATTTGAATTTTTCTTAAGTACTTAATCCTGCAGTGTGCCTTTGAGTGTAATAATGACAGGGGTACATGATTGGCGTTTATGCTATATTAGTCCAAATGTGTTTGTTACTGACTGATAATGCAAGGGTTTGTGTCTTTGGTGCAAAAACATATTTTAATTTAAATCACAAATAAAGAGAAATATAAAATGCACTGGAAAAATGCAAAATTCTCCTTCTTTCCTCACTTATTTTCAAGACTTTGTCTTCGACCTTTGGGGACATAGTCATTATGTTTAAGTATAATATTTAACCAATGTAAATAGTTCTTGTGATGTTCCTCAGTGAAAATTTTATCCATCCCCTTGAAATGTAAATGCCATTTATATTGGGATTTATGTAGAATTTTTATTTGAATTAAAAACAGTGCAAAAGGCCCGTGAATTAAAAGTGGATAACAACTATCATTTTTCAGCTAGTACCTATTTTTAAATGTCTTACTTTCAGCAAATTAGAAGTGGGCGAATGTCATACAATTAATATTCATGAGCCAAGCTGATAGCTTGCCCCCCACAAACTTTGTTCACCCTCATATTGTGTCTGTGACTGCTGTGTAACTATAGTTTCTAGCAAAACACCAATGTTTTTGTTAGGGCTGGCCTATAACTGAGACATTCTTGGCACTAAAATAGAAGAGTTTTGTTAATTGACTGCACTAATGCTTCAACACCCAATTGTGCCAAAATATTTTTTTGGGAAAATTATTTGCATTGGGTTCAAGCCAAGCACATATTTGACAAGATACAGTATATATTTATTTTTAGGCATGCACATCTCACAGCATAAGGGTAATTGTGTTTGTTTGTGTGAGACCTATATTAACCAGTTGTAAGAAGTCAGCAGCTTTTTAATAGCAAGCGAGTGCAGAGCAAGCCTTGATATTTGACCAGCATTTGGAAAAACTGAAAAGAAATGTAACGAGAAACACAAAATCATTCATTTGGATTCATCATTATGAAGTCGGTTTCTTCTGCCAATGGATCAATTGTTTCACCCACATCCAGAGCAGATAGAAGGGCATCAGGTTTGGAAGGAGTTGACCACTTAGCAGTCTAGAAGGCATTGCTTTTCTGGCAAAGAAGATGAGTCAGAGAGGTGCTTGGGGTTGCCCACAAGGCCAAGGGCACTCATGAATGGAACATGAGGTTGGTTTGCTAAAATATTGATGAGACAACTCTATAACTTAACTTCTTTGGGACCATCTGTGCCTTCTGCCCCCTACAAGCTCGCTGAGATCTATCAAATATTGACATGCTTGCATAGAACCGTTGTGAATATGAGTCAAGTTCATCCTAATGATTCAGAAGTTTACTTTTACTGTTGAAAAGCGGACAGCTCTCAGAAAAGCTTCTGAGAACGCTGCTTGGGTGTTCCGAAGGGAGGAAGACCTCCTTGAGAATGTGCTTCAAGCATCCACTGGCACTTCAGAGAATAATTAGTAGGCACTATCAGGACAAGAGCTCAGCAAGACCTTTACCATTGGTTCAGGGTGGCTAAATGGCTGGAGAGAGACTGCACAAGGGAAAAAAAACATGAAAAGAGTCACACATTTCCTGTTGAGGCTCAAGAATAGACTGGTAAACCTCGGGAGTGTTTTGAAGCTCTGGAGGTCACCCAATGCAGAGTCTTTAAGCAGCATGCTAGGTCACCAGCCGACTTGAAATAGAAGATGAACCAGATCCCAAAGCTATTTTTGCCTTCCTTGAGCATGGTGGGTGGTGTCACACGGCAGCGTGAATGGCTTAATTGCTAAATCGAAGGTGACGAATGTGGTTATTTCATGGCAGCTCAAGAATACGCTCGCACTGATGAAATTGCTTGTGAAGGGGCAGACACAAAATGGTCTGGCAACTTTTTCAAAAAAGCTAATCGCTATTGAAGATTACTTTAATGTTTGGCTTGCTTTATGCTCGAATGTTCTTGTGCAAGATTAGTTTAAAACTGATTTTGAGATTGAGAACTTGGAAATGTATTTCAAGGAAGCGTGATTTCTTTCTATAGCCGTGGCGTCTTGGCCCATGACACCAGAATTGACTGTTTGCTTTTCTATTTAGTGTTTCTGAATAAAACTGGTATTCTTGAATCCATATACTGTGTTGTACCTCTTTAATGATTTGCACATCATGTGTTCGTGGTGAAGAAAAAATACAGCTTTTAATTGATGGTTACATCACGTTCTTGGTCATTAAATGTTTTGTTGAAAATGGAGTGAAGGTACTGAACCATCCTGAATACATTCGTAAAAGCTTATTGCTTACATTTTTGTTTTTATCAATGACCCTCAACTCTGAAATTACTTCATACAGTACATTCTGCCTTTTGACTGTAAACAGTTCCCAATGGATAATATCAGATACAGTATTACTACTTTTTCTGTGAGAAAATGTGCTGCAAATTGCCTTTTTTTGAATTTAAACATAATTCTCATTAGCCGCTGCTTACGTTCCATGTAAAAAAGAAAATGTGTAAAGAATATCTAATGTTTCAAAGTGCCGCTGCCTGTTTAACACTAATGGAATGGCTCTTCAGGGAGCGCTCTGACTCTCAAGGTCACAGACATGGCCGTGCATTCAGTGTGAAAAGAAGAGGAATCAGTGTCTTTTTCAGTGGGGAGCCATCTTGCCTTGGCTCAGGTCTGCTGTTACCATGACCCTGCCGAGGGTGATTGTCACACATGCTCTGTCACGCTTCAGGCGTTGCTTTGGTAACAGTGAGAACTTTGATCTTTGGAATGATCTCACTTCACCGTGACAAAGATACTTCATCGCTCTCCGTTGTTTCTCGCTCTCTTTATTCACCTTGTTAAAGGAATAATTTGCCCCAAAATGAAAATCCTGTCATCATTTACTCACTCTCATGTCATGACTCTCTTTTCATGGAATGCAAAAGGTGACTTTTTTTATCTCCATACAATGAAATCCAATGGGAAAGTATTACAAGAGTGGGCAATATATCTGCTCTCTATTCTATATATATATATATATATATATATAAAAGTGCACTCGTATAGGGTGACTTTTGGTCATCAAATCATAAACATGTCTAAAACATTTGATTAAACGAATATCATATGTTTGTAATGCAACTTTTGTATGGATTTAAGGTCTTACAAAGCAAGGTTTCAGTAAATATCAGCTATTATTCAATCAAGGCTATTGTATGGATTTGAAGACTTATGATGTAAGAATTTCAGTTATTATAATCAGTCACACAAAACTATTTTATGATTTTAAAGTAATGTTTGTTAGTCACGCAAAACAATTGTACGGATTTGACGACTTAAAATAATTTCTGTTAATAGCATCTATTAGTCACACAAAACTATTTAATTTAAATACCGTTTCAGTCAATGTAGTTTGTTCGTCACACAAAACTATTGAGTGAATTTGAAGAATTATAATGTAATTTCATTGAATATCATCAGTTAGTCACATACACAACTATTGTCTGGATTTAAAGACTTTCAACGCAATGTATAAAGTGATCTGTCCATCACACAGAACTATTATACACATTTGAAAACTATTTCAGAGAATATCGTCAGTTCGTCTTAAAGCATTGTATGGAAGACTTCTAATGAAATTCGTGAGTTGTGTTGACTGCTTTTTTGATGCTTTTATGGAGCTTGACAGCACCTGTTCCCTTTCACTTTCATTACATGGAAAAGAACAGCCCGCATTTTCTTCACCTTTTGTGTTCCACATAAAAAAGAAAATCATACTAATTTAGAACGACGTGTGGGTGAGTAAATGATGATTGAAAGATAAGGCTTCGAATTCAGGACCAAATTAGAGGACATACTTTCTTTTGAGGATCCAGAAAGATGATATGTAGCCCATTATCCTCAATATACAGCGGGTTCATAAGGAACAGAGTGAAAGCCAAGATTCTCTAGTCTTTCATTTTAATGACAAATGAATCTTTATTATCTTCTTAGCCCTGCGTGGGACTCAGCTCTGCCGTTCTGCCGGATAAATCGCCCTCCTTGTTATGTTGGTGTCTCATGACAGGTAGCCTGAATGCACAATGAACTGTATTAGGCATTCGAACCGAGGAATAAGCCTATTAATATTAATGCATTCCTAGCTTTTTTTATTATTCCATTCTGAATATTATATTAGCCGTGTTTGCTGTTTACTACAACTAGAAGTGTTTTGTTTCGCCTGACAAGAAAAAAGTTGTTCATATATTTGTTTGTTAATTTTCTTCAAGCAAGATCATAGATGTACAAACTGGATAACTGGTTCAGAAGGCCACTTACAAAAGGAGCCAACAATCTATTGTCTTTATTTTATACCAAAGCTTAAAATAATACAAATTAAAAAAAAAAAAAAATTCCCTAAAACTATGTTTTCAACTGACGTGACAGTCGATGCAGTATCCTCTGCGGGCCTACATCAAAGTCTGCATGAGCTCTCTTTCTCTGGAGAGTTGGATGAAACGACGGTGTTTGATTTGCACGTTCGGAAGAGAGCAATCCTGCTACTCCAACCGTCATTTATTTCGAGCATTGGAGTAATGGGGTTCTATAACTCTTCCGTCTTTTATAAAGCAGCTACTTTCACAGCACAGACGGATGTAAACTTCATAATTAGTTGTCAGAGAAAGAGAGAGAGAGAGAGAGAGAGCGTAGCGGGTGGAAAACGCATCCGAATGTGGACCTTTTCTTTCCATGACTGTTCTGACGCAAGTGAATCATGTCTTCTCTTTCATCCCTGATGCAATGACCAGGTTGAGATTGACAGCGCTCTGATCTTCGTGGAAAATGAGAGCTCGTGCGAGAGCTAGGGAATAAGAGAGAGACCTGTATCTTAGATGTCTTGCTTAGATGTGCGGTTATAATAATCGGTGCTTTCTTAGTACGGATATCCTTGGGGTGTGGATATTTATTGTGCTTTATGTCCTTAGAGGGTCAGATAATTCTATTTGTATTATAAAAAAATATTCTTTTCATCATTAACTGTCTTATATCGAAGGCTGCACCCCCCTGGGGTCACATTTGTCAGAGAATCATTATCCCATTCACTGCTTGTCCTTGTTAGATGTAAATTGCTGTAATTTCTTTCTTACTTTGGAAAGTAATGGTTGCTTTTCTGAAACGAGACAGCCTTGATGTTGTATGTGGCCAGAAGAACTGACCTCAAGAAGGTGCAGCCTTGGAAAATGAGATAATTTAGACTTTTTCTTTCAGTCAGTCAATCAATCAATCAATGAACTATTCCTTTAAGGCTTGTAAATATTCTTCTCATGCAAAATGTATGGTTTATTGCACTTACTACAGTACTGTCAAGTCCAGCACAGTTTGCTCAACTGCAGAGCTGTAGGTGCTTCACACAGCCAGAAACAACATAAAGACTTAAAGATTACATAAAGATTACCCCGTTGGGTTTTTGTGCAGCCCAGTCTCAAAGCAATTCATATATATTTTTTTGATCGAAATCATATTTGCTAACGCTGTGTTTTTTAAGCGTGGTTTGGTTTTGGATTCCAGAATTCTTCTAAGAACATTGCTTGAAAAGACGAAGGGAATAGTGGTGTCTTTAAGGAAGTCATGAATGAGCTGCAGTCATACGCGTCGCACGGCAGATATAAAGATTAGCCATAAAGATTGTGGGTCAGACACGCAAGCTGCTATGAAAACACACAGTCTGCCCTCAGCCATCTGTCACAGCATGCAGAGCAGTTGATATTTGAGCAGAGACGTCCCCTTTGTGTCTTATAAATCTTGTTTGCCACGTCTGTTTGTTTGCATTTGAACAACAGTAATGAGCTGTAGACTCTGTGGCTCTTCGCTGTGTGTTCCATCCTTAATTATGACCATAATAATCCAATTAGAGCATTAGCGGTGCCGTGAGAGGGAGTGCCTGCAGCAGCGGACACCTCATTATAGAGCACCTTTCCCTGATTCACAAATCCAGCCGATGATCACACTCTGACCCCGGCTATGGGTTCATTCTGGTCTCTTTGAGAGTCTTGAAAAGCCAAATTTCATCACAGGGCTTCCATAGGAGAATCATATGTTTAAGATAATAAGTTCTCCCCGATTTTGAGAACTATGTGCTGTTAGAAGCATAGCGGTCTAGTGCACTTCAAATTAACTCCTCATCTTTACTCCTCCTCTCAATTGATGCATCAAGGTGTTTCAAAGTGTAGTGATCTGCATAGGTGACATTTCAAGAGACAGGAGATGCACTTCGTAAACACTGTTCTTAACAGTCATGCTGCATTATGAGATGCCACATTTTGGCCTCAATTTAAAGCAGCATCACATGTATCCTATAACTCATTGCAACAAACGTGAAAACGGAGCACTTACCCCCAGGGTGAACCTTCGAACTCTCTTCTGAAATGCATAACACGGTAGGAGGCGGTTCTGTTTGAATGGAAGTCAATGGGGGAGATGTGGAGTGAAGAGTGAAAAAATAAAGTAGGTAACATACAAGAAAGAGAGAAGGAGTAAGAGAGAGGAAGGGGGCGGAAAACCCCAGAAAAATGCCTTTTTGAGAAAGGTTTGAGAAATAAAGTTGCAGTTTTAAGAAATAGTTATTCACAATTAATTCTGTGCAGTATTTATACAGTATACTTAAGAGTATGATATAGTTCCAAGTAGGGCTGGGCGATATGGCAAAAAAAAAAAATCTAGGTTTCTTCATAAAGTTTGGCCGATTCACGATTTCGATTCCG
>JAUCNO010001758.1:1877370-1891511 GCA_032353835.1 Enteromius viviparus | reverse complement strand
GGATGTTTTAACATAGTTTCGGGAAGAGCATGCTGAGTGTCAGCACAGCCGGTACCCATTGGCACTCATTAGTATTACTGCCCACTAGCCTATTAATTATTCCTAATTTCATTAATCCGCCTCGGCATAAATATCATCGTCTCACTCTTCTCGGTATCTAGTAACGCATGATCCCGCCTTCCTCCCCTTCTCCGCCTCTTCCTTCGCACCTTCAAGGGGGTGACACCCTGTAGGAGTGTATTCACTCGCTGTGCAAATGATGCATAAAAAACTTGACATGAACTAAAACATGTTTTTGAGATGTTTGACTTTTGATTTCAGACATTCATATCTTGTCAAATCTGAGAACAATTTGAGAAGAGCCTGACATTACCAAAATCAAACTAAGAGTGCTTTCCATGTAATCTATATTGAGAAAACAAAATCCCTCATTTGAATTTATTACTCCGGTTTTCTCCAACAAAATTTTTCTTTTGAATTTGTTTTTTTATTTTATTATGCAATCCTAGCACTGTGGTGCAGATATGTAAGTGTTTTGAATGTTCTTGAGCTTTTAGTTATGCTGTTCTCTACTCATCTTAAAACCTGGCCTTGCTGCACTTTGAGCATTTTGAATCTTAAATTATTTGTGATCTTCCTCACTAAATGTCAAAGTAAATAACTTCATGCCTGCTAACATGTTTTTTTTCTGTCTCTATTATTGTTTCTTTGAAGATATTTTAGTAGAAACATCTAAGAAAAAGTTGCTTCCTACTGCACATTGCTCCCTTGAATCTCCCGAACACTTAGAGAGCAAGCTTTGAGCAGCTATATCTCATTCTTCCGTATTTAGTCTGAGGTAATGTCCTGTAATAACATCCTACCCTGCTAATCTGTTAGCGGCGGTCCTCCAAGGAGCATATGAGGTGTCTGTCATAACACTGCATGCAGATGTTGCCACGTTTACCCGACACAAACAGACAAATTCATTTACGCCTTTCAGCTACGGATGAGTGCCGCACCTAATTATTGCGCGAGCCTAGCAGCAGGCTCCAGAAATATGTTTAGCACATGCTAATGCCAGGGGTTGAACTGGTACCACGCACAGTACGGGATATCTGAGAGGTGATGTCGGATCCGTCGGCTGTAATACCTGCTCTTAATGTCACAGACAATCAAAAGTGACAGAAATAATATGTCAGCGCTCTCGAGTGGTTGAGAGGAACATGGTGTACAGAGTAAAATGATATCAAATTAATGCAATTTTCTTTTCTTTGTGTTCTCTTACATGTTCCATATCTTGTGCGACTTGTGCATCAACAGGTAAGAATATTTTTTCTTCTTCTTATATTTACCAGCTATTTATTTTTATTTATTAGGTTTACTCAACTAATCAGCAGCACCTAAACAGTACTCATGATTTTATTTTATTTATTTTTTATTTTAAATAACCTCCCGAAACAGGATTTTAGATTTGTATCATTTTATATTATTTTATTTTATTTTAAATTTAGTTTTTGTTTTGTTTTGACTAACCTCCTGAATATATATATATTTTTTTCCTTTTTTGTGTTTTTATTTGTTATCTGAAATTTTCCATACCGCATTTAAGGTTTATTTAGTTATTATTATAAATTTTTATTTTTATATATATAATTTCCAGTCTGAACCAGTACAATCCAAAATCCAGTCCGCTGAGTCCTATGATTGATTATTCAAATTCAGCAGTTGGTTTGGAAAAATTCATAAATAAGAAGCATGTGAAGTGATTAGCTCACATGTAAGGTTGACCATGTTTAGCACGCTTTTAGTTTCTCAAAACCCTTTCGGCGCAGAGAGCGCTGTCGTCCCTCTTAACAGATGAGTTGTTTATATGTACGTTGGTGTTTTCCATGATGAAAGGTGTCTGGCATCACCTGTCAGGGTGGAATTTGCGATTTCTGTTGTTTACATCCTGGGCTTTAGATGTGTCAGGTTTGATTGGCCATCCGCTACACGTCCTGTTTAACATTTCTCTCACTGAATTAAAAAGCTACTTGATATTTTCCCCGGCGCCACCTCCACTGGGTATTTAGCAACTCCATCGTAGAGAGTATAATCTGTCATCGCCAAAGAAAAGGTTTTCCGTGCCTTTTTGTCTGCGGAAACGCTTGACACGGTGGACGGGAGAGGAGATCAATGAGCTGTCAGTCATCACGCGCAGGGCTTGTCATCTTCCGTATGATGGGAACGAAAGCAGGTGGGCAGATGGAAGATGCTTGGTTTCTGGACGATCCGCTCGAGGTGGTTTAATCTCCAGGCTCTTGTAGTGGTGGACGTCAGATGAAGGGGAGAATTAGACAAGGCTCTTCCTAATTAACTAGCGCAGCCCTTTTCTCTGTAGAGTTTTGAGTTCTTTGTACAAACCCTTGACATTCGTAGGATAGTGGGCTTGTCTTCTTTATCTAATGAATTTCCTAGGGACCTTGAGTGCAGGTCTTTAAACAAACACAATTAGATGTGTCAAATCACCGGCTCTCGTTAACACTCAGACGTTTACCACTAATTACTTGCATGCTTTTAAGCATAGTTTGATACATACCCTGTGCACGCAGTTTACGGCCTCTGTACTGTTCTGTTAAACATTTTCTTGACCCTATCCGTCAAATGATGGTTTGCAGGTGATTGATGAAGCAGTTGCTGGAATCGTTTCATTCAGTTGTAATTCACTAAGGTGAATAGTTTTAACACTGATTTACATGCATAGCAGACCTTGATCGAATCTTAAGCAATTAAATGTCATATTTTGAAGTAGGTAGGAAGACTTAAATTTGTCAAATGTACTACAGCAATCTTTAATTTATACTCTTTTATTTTACAGTATAAGAGCTGTTGTTGTTCTGACTATGATTCCATTTACAATTCCTAAGGTGCACCTATTAAGGATTTTTTTGTAAATGACTACTTTTTATGCAGTAACACAGCTCTAAGTGAATAAAAATTACGTTTTAAAACTGAAAAGTACACCATGTATAAATGTATTGTCTCTCAAAAGAAAGAGTCGACACTGAATCATTGAAACGAGTCATTTTTTTAAGAATCCCAAGCCGTTTCATGTTGATGCCAACATGAAACATTAGCATATTGCCAGACCTGGGTAAACTTGATTTTTGCATTGGTCTGACTGAAAATGCTATTTTTTGCCACTAGGTGAATGAAATTGATAAAATCGGACCATTAACCAAAAATCAGATGGTTTTGTAAATTAAGTACAATATAAAATGCATACAATGCTATTTTATTCCAGTGTTTTTTTGTTTGTTTGTTTTTTCGTCTTGGCGGAAGAATACAGAATACTAGAATACAGAATACAAACTGAATACCATTGAAATTGTTTTCCTAATATCTAAATGAACCTGTTTTCATTAATCTGAATATGTTAGCAGAAGGTACAATCAAAATAGTCAAAACGTTTAATAAATAAGCGTGTAGCATTGTAGAAATCAATGCTTTTGGGTGCAACTTCATCATATTGTTGCAGGAAGTTGTTGATGCATTAGCAAGCAGCAAATTTCACATCCAGGGGCTTTGGGCGATTTGGAGACTCGGTCTAATCCTGTCATAATGCCACTTTGTCCCCTGACATCTGCACTTCTCCCTCTCCCGCCGAGTTCCTCTCTTTCTTTGTCTGTCATCCCTTTACATTCACCCCCCAACCTCGTCCCTTTAGGCGAGCGACCCACATCCAGCAATGCAATTAACCACTTTGATACGTCAAGTAATTACTTAATTTTTCATGTTAAAATGCACCTCATTTAGCGCAGCGAAGAGCAGCTGAGATGGGGAGGGCGGGAGAGATAGGTCAGCGGCGGTTTGAGGAGATTAGCACAAGACTCTCACTGTCTCTCATGGCTCGATGGATTCCCTCCAGAGAACGTGGGAAATGCAGAGGAGGAAGTGGGATGCCATTTTGACCTTGGCAGCCAGCTGCTAACATGCACCAGAGACTTCCCCTCGTTCCCCGCACGCAAATGTGGCCTTTTTGCGAGGGGAGTGCCTCAGAGTTCCTCCCTGGGCCCCTTCATGATTTTACCCCCCATTATTTAACGAGTCGCATGCCTGCCGGGCAAGTCGAATCTGTCACCCCCAGTGGAAGAGCGGCTTTTCGAAGGATAAGTTGAAGTGTGTGTGTGTGTGTGGGGGAATATGAGAGCGTGTGTGGTCCTGTTTGGCTACGGAGACTTTGTACAAGCTTTTAGTCGGTTTAAATATTTAAGTACCACTTGTGTTTGGACCACAACTTGGAACAGGACAGATTGGGATAGGGAGGTTAAATCCATGGCAGAGTCGTTCTCCGTTCTCCGGCTGAAGATTCATTCTCTTGATTTCCGTAATGTATTCTTCTGAGGTTTGTGCAGTAATTCAATTTGCGGTAATTGTAGCAGGAATCCATAATTAAAAGGATTAAAATGCAAGCCATTTATAGACGGCTAAAGAAAGGGGAAAATGTAGTTCCTGTGATTCTCTGAATTTTTCTATTGTTGAGTTGAATTTCTCGTTGGATTTGGCACCACTGGGAATAAATACGGATGAAAAATGTGTGTTTGTGTATATATATATATATATATATAAATAAATGTAGTGGGACAGAAAATGAACCAAACTGAAAGACCTTACTTCATCTACAGTTTTGCTACTGACATCATTGCACATTACTTATATTGAAATATTGGCCACACCTATACTCTTATCTACACTCCACATAAGTATTAGTTCTGCCATATACACTTTCTCAATCGACCGTGAGCCTGGCTGGACACACTGTACAGGTAACACATATGTAACTCTTCTTCCAGATGAGTGGGATGTCAGTCATTTCTGGCTGTCTCTCGGTGGATCTGGTTTATTTTCTCTAGGGGAGTCCAGATAACCTGTACACCCCTTACACAGCCCCCCATCCTGCAACATATGTCTGCAATGAGCATTCCTGTCAGCTCTCCTGTGGCTATTTCCAGTTGGATGAAAGGTTGTGTGAGCTGGAGTAAGTGTGTGTTTGTGTGTGTGTGAGAGTGAGTGAAACTCATTGTTTCTAACCCTGCTCCCTCAAAGTATAAGGGCTCAGCCTCATCCGTGTGTCACACTTCCCTGGTGGTGATCGGAAAAGGGAAGAGAAAGAGAACGGACTGATTCATTGTACAGGGACAAGGAGATGAAGAAAAGAGGGTGGGATATGTTTTGATGTCCTTGTCTCTCAGGATTTGCCATGGATATTTGTCTTATTTTCCCTCCGTCAGAGATTTTATTTTTTCGACTGGCTACGATGAGACACAATATAACACTTGTGTTGGACTCATTTGTCTTAATTTATTCTTCATATTCTCCGTTCACAGACTGTTTTATGCACTCCAGATGATTCTTTCTCTACGGTTACATAAATGATACATTGATTTGTAGAAACAGTTAAAAAACAGGATTGTGCTTTAGTACCTGAGTACTCAGAAATGACAGCAATGATTCATCATAGGAGCAGTATCTATCTATCTTGTCTGTCTGTCTGTCTGTCTACTCTTTCATTTAATCTTTTTATTCATAAATGCATCTATCCATCCCTTGACAAATCCATCAATCCATCTATTTTTCTTCCATACATTTTCTATCCTACTTTCTATTCATCCATCAATCCATGTTTTCACATATCTATCCATGCAACCGTACATCTATCAATTTTCCTTTCATTTTTAATCTGTCAGTGACCATGGGATTTAATTGGCTTTAGTAAAGAACACAAGAATGACTCAAACATACATGTGTTCTCGGAAAACCACGATAAAATGTATTTTACACCTTCCCTAAGACATTACGTGCCAGAAATGAAAGATTTGATCTACAGTAAAGTGTGCTGTTTGATTTATAAATTCATCAACCTCTTTTACGTCTGATATTACACACAGCAGATGCTCAAGTAAAGCGTTTTTTATCCTTGTTTATGAAACATGTTGAACCAGTAATTGGAAATGAAACAAAAGCAATGATCATATTTTGATTTACAGCAAAAGTACTACATTTAAATATGGAAGAGAGAGCTTGTGTGGTTGATGTTGTTGCAGTAGTAGTCGTGGTTGTTGTTCCCACCTGCTGTTTTTGTTTCGTGTAAAGGACAAGAGAACCTCAGTGCTTTCTGCTTACGGATGCTACATCAGCACTCCTGCCAAACTGATGAGAGATGGGCTGATGTAGACGCAAAGACGGCCTGTACCTACCAATCAGACCATTTCAGGAGATGCTGTCCCTACGGACAGACGCCCACGTACACACAGCCAATTGGACGCTGAAGAGAGTAGAGCATGCTGGACTGTGTCCCTCAGAAAGATTTCCTAAACATCAGCATTGGATGTTTCTAAATTCATTGCTGAAAAAAATACGTTTTGGACATTTTTATTGTCATTTTATTTTCTTTACCTTTCGCCAACAGAGCCATCGATTTCAAATCGTCACAAATGTTGTTTTTGTACACTTATTGCTCATGTTTATTGTCCCAAAGCATCTTCAGTTATTCTAAACACTGTCACTATATTTTAAGTGGCATTTGTCAGACTATAATAATTAGACAGGTGGAGAAAACTACATAATGTTCAGCTCTATTAATCAACTCTTGCTGCTTGCATGACTTTCACTACAAAAGAAGCCTGCTGTATCGTTGCTACTTAACATGACATAAAATAAAACTGCCACACATGCTTAAAGTTATTTTAGTGCTTCTGACTTAGTAAGATAAAAATATTACTGAGAGAGACCAGAGTTTTCAGTTATATTCCATTCAAAAGTCTCAAGTTTTTCTTCTAAATTCTATTTAGCCAATGTCTCCATTTACTTTGACTTAAATTGATTGTATGTCATAAAAAAAAGAAAGAAAGAAAGATTTTGGCTTTAGTATTTAATTGCCATAAATGTTTTCTAGAATATATATTGCAGAAGCATTTGCATACCTTTATGTGCAAACAACGTAAATTAATTGCACACATGAATAGAACTTAATATACAATTTGGAAGCAATTTAGTGTAAGCGCAATTAGCAATTGTAAAACTGTAATTAAGATGGTGCCATGTTTTCATCTATCTGTACTCTTCCCACATAAACGTTCTTAAGATTATGTACAAATACAAAATAAAGCCTGTCAGATAAATACTGCAATCAACACACCCAACATGATCACATTTGTAGTTTTTAACTAATAGGACGACACTCAGAAATCAAAGTGACGTACAGACATCCATCAGATGTAGTTGATTCACATCTTCAGGTTCATTGGAGTGGATCTTTACAAGCAGCTGTGTTTCTGCTCTTCTCAGTGCTAAAGTCAGATTTGTCATTTCTCAAGCACTGATTTTCCTTGTGTTAATGTCCTAGTTTCTCCGTACCACTCTTGTAATGATGGCAATACAATGTATAGTTGTACAGAATGGACACATTAAAAAAGAACAAGTGTTTGTGACTAAAGAGAGAGAGAGAGCCGTGGCCCCTCAGGACTCGCTGGTGCAGCCTCTGATGCTCTTGTCAGCTGTAAAACCCTTGGCCTGTTATCACCAGTTCTTCGGTTGCCAGGGGAGACCATGTTGCTACACTGATGTAAGTGGTTAACATTGCGTTTGCCCATCACGTCAATGCGGCTAAGCACCACTGCTGAACCTAACCTTGAGTTAAGTAACAATATCAGTTTTTCTTCACTCCCGTCTCCTGTTTCTCCCCCTGTCTCTTTTTGTTTTTATCTCTCTGTCTCTTATGGATCAAATAAGCTTTTTTTGTATCTTTAAATATTTATTTAAAGATTTCTTGCTTAAATTGTTCTTTATGCATTTTTTATTAAGTTATGGCATCCTATAGGAAACTAAATCACAAGTATAATCTCTTTACTCTCTTAAACGAGAGGTAGTAAATTTGTGACAGGTCAGTACTGAACCTAATTTACCCCAGAATGGTGCATATTTGTGCTTTAAAAGTACTGTGTTTTATTAGTACCTAAAGGTATATATTAGTAATGTGCTACCCACTGCTTGCTTGTTTTTCACAAATGTGGCTTATTCACTATATTTAATAATTTATTGATTCAAGATTTGTGTCCAGAGTGGTGCTTCAGAGAGGTTAGATTTTGGCGCAAACTAGGGGCACATGTGCTGAAGAGTCAGAATGGTGGCTCTTTGCCTTCATAATCCTGTTCAGTCGCTGTTCCAGCCACTATCCACACAAGCAGGTATGTCAGGGACAAGAAAGAGAAAAAGCCATTTTTTTCAGCTCAGAGTCTCAGCTGTTTGATAGTCTGACAAATAGATAAAGGAATTCAATGTTTTGGGGACTTTGTGTGTCTTCAGACATGCATACTGTAGTTGGACTGGTACTTATTCAAAGTAAATTTAAGGTGAGGTTTGCACCATGCAGACAGTGCCACTCATCACTGTACATACCCACAATCCACTTCATCCCCTGAGATTTGAATCACTCCATATGTTCTAATCCTGTCACGCAGACTCAATTGTTTATCATGAAACAGATGTCTTTTTGCGGTTGAGTTTGAATTTTGATTGTTTGTTTTTCAACTCATGATATAGATTTTGTTGTGAGTTTGTTACATGTTATCCTAGAGCGCCTGCAGCAACAATACAACGCAACAGAGTAATGTTTTTGTTGCTAGTTTGTTTTGATAATCGAAATCAATCAGTGTTACATCAAAATGCAAAACAATGTTATAATTCAACAATAGTCTTTGTGTTTTAAATTGAAAGGCATTCATATTACAAAGACATTTTTAATCTGTTTTGTTGTTTTCTTAATCAAAATAAATCATATTATTATTATTATTTATATGTGAAACATTCTAACATTCTTTTTATTATTTAGTAATTCTCTTGTTGTTCTGAACACGTCTTGCTTGCAACTTCAAAGCTTATCAATTTTAATATGCCAATTTATTATAATTTTTTTAACCCCTGAAGGTAAAACACAAAAATACTATTAGGGTTACAACAGTGCATATTAGTACCTTAGTATAGTCATTTAGTAAGTTGAAATGTACTTCCAAAATTACTGATAGTTTATAGACTATTCCAGAGATCCTCTTTTCAGGGTCCTGCCCTAGTGATAAAATGTTGTACACCTGAAGGTAAAAGTTTTGCACATCTTTTCTGACAGATTTCCAAACCTGTATGATGTATTTATTTATTTTTTACATTTGAGGTTCCATAGAAGAAAGCAATACAGTTTTAGAGTGACATAAAATTGAGTAAATGATGACAGATATTTCATTTTTGGGTGAACTATCCATTCAGGTCATATTCACACATTCCCCTCCAGACAGTATCATTTGTGTTTTCCTGCTCTAGGCCCATTGCACCAGGCTTGAACTAATGCTTCTCTTTTTTCTTGTAAGGATCAAGATACACCAGGTCTGTTCGTGATCCAGTCAGAGAATTGTGGAACAGACTGTGTCGTTACATCTCTTTTTTGTTTGCTGTAAAATATTAAGTAGGACTGATGTCCATGAAAGCCTGCCAGGACCTGGAGCTGCACTCATTTCAGAGATACAGACTGCTGTTTGCTGTCAGCATTGATCAGCAGGATGAGCGGGAATGGCCAAATGTGTAGAGTGATAGCCCTGCTGGTGTTAGCAAGGATACGCCATTAGAGTTGTGCTTTACACTTACATGTACACGTCCTCTCACATGGGATTTGATACAGTAGTATCAGGTAATGGGCAACTTTGCTGGAAGGAGTAAATATTTAGGACGTTACCATCATGAATCACGGTCAGCAGTGAAAGCAAACAGTTATTTTGAAGCACATCCACAAAAGTAGATAACAATCCATGTATTGAAGTCAATGTGAGAACAGAGCATCCTATACACCTGCTCAGTATTTCATCAAAAGGTAAAAATAATAATCTGACAGTGTTTGAGTGAGAAAGATACACATTGAAAAGGTAATAATAAGGTAAAAAACAGTTAATAAGATCTCATCGATTATCTTGTTTCACTCTGATGTTTTAACATGTCAGAAAATTGGTTGCAAATGCGTCTTGACTTTAAATTCATCTGAAGGTTAACGAGAGCAAATCAGCAGTTTGTTCTGTGGCTTTGGGTTTATTCTCCTTGATTTTCATTCGGATTGACATTGATTAAGAAATAATGCAGGGTGGGGGGGAATCGGGCTAGCCTGATTGGTTGTTTATCTACTTACTCCAGCATTTTTTTGTCTTTGTGTTTTTGCTAATATTTTTCTGAAGAAAGAGCGAACAAATGCTCTGTGAGCATTTTGGTGCTTATTAGCAGTCCCTGAGCTGCTGCTAGCAGCCTTGGTCAATTTTGTATGCTGTTGAGAGCTGTTCTTTGAGGAGACAAGCCGTACCTGAAGTGCTCTTTTATGTAGACACAGCTGAAAGTACAGGGTAAAGCCCCAAACCCCAGAGCAAAAGTAGGAGTCCAACCAATAAGATGACCTGTTGTAAGTATTTGATGTGTCTGTGTGTGTTAGCGCTCCTGAATCTGCTCCCTGTCCATCTACGATAAGTCTATCAAAAGCTTATCAAAATCTATCTTACTTCTTCAGACAGCTGTTGCTAAGTATTGATATTAGGGAATGCTGGCTTTTTTGCCCTCTGTGCCGCTATTGTTTTATTGAGAGATAGCACGAGTCACATTGGAAATCACCAGACATTTACATTCTGGTCGAAGCTATGTATATGTAAATGTATATGTATATGTATATGTATATGTATATGTAGGCTATATGTATATGTATATGTATATATATATATATATGTATGCATATGCATGTTACACTTAATTTTAATAGTGCATTTAGACTAAATAGTCTACTAAATGTCAACTAATTCTCATTAATTCAGAACTACATGTCTATTAACTCTAGTTAGAGTATACTAGTTAGTGGAATAAGTTGACATATACTTTCAAAGTTTCTGACAGTCAGTATGTAGTATTTTGTGAATCCATCAAAATAAAGTGTTAGAAGATATTAGGCAGACAGTCTACTAATACTCTGATGACTGCTAGTTGACATGTAGTTACAACATTTCCTTACTGTTAGTAGAATATCTAAAGTGGACTATTGAAATTTCAAGAGTTCACGCTTCCTCAATAATATAAAAGCGAGTTTGGCGTGCTGTCGGGGGGCGAGCTAGGAGTTCGGTGAACCTCGAGCCCTGGTAACGTTAACCCTAGCTAGGGCGGAGCTCGAGGCCGGCTCGAACCCGGTGTGCCCCCCCGGAAGAAGCGAACGGGGGAGAAGGGGAGGTGGAGGGGATGTAAAGAATGTAAAGCGAGATACTGAAGGGTAGGAAATTGGTTTATTTATAGTGGGATTGGTGGCCTGATTAACTATGGAGGGGGTAATGGTTAGCTGATCGATGGCAGCTGGGTTGCGATTGTTGCCAGCTGGGTTGCATTTCGACCGTTTTTTTCAAAAACAATTTATTTAAACATTTTTTCCTGTCATTAAGCTAGTCTTGAGTGTCACATGATCTTTTGGAAATTATTTTAATAAACTGATTTAATTCTCAAAAAACATATCTTATTATTATCAATATTGAAAACAGTGGGAGCACTTAATTTTTTTTTCAGGATTTTTGTAACTCCATTAATGTATTTACTATCGCTTTTGACCAATTTAAGGCATATTAAAATATGATTATTTGTATTTACATTTCCAAAAAATTATTTATTTAAATAATTATTAACCTCAACCTTAGAATAGTAAAAAGTGTTAAGTATAAATGTGTAAAGGTGTCTTAATGTGTGCATTTATCAAAGACAATACATTTTTATAAAAGCTTTATAAATTTTGATGTTAAAGAATTATATCGTATCATAGATAGTAAATACTTTTTTGCACCTAGGTGTTGACACCTGTGTACAGACTGTTGCGCTGCCTGACAAAACTGTTAAACTGCAAATATGGGACACAGCAGGTCAAGAGAGGTAAGACCTCAAAAGTCAGAACAAAATAATACACAATTGAAAAGATGTTTGTTGGTGTGTAATTTAACCCCCAAAAAATATTTTAAAGGTTTCACAGCATCACCACCCAAGTGTTCCACAAGGCTGATGGGGTTCTGCTTATGTATGAAATCACGTGTTCAAAGAGTTTTATTTCTGTACGAGATTGGATCTCTCAAGCTCGGGTAGCTTATGTTTCCATTTCTTCATTTTCCTTACATTTAAAGTCGAAATAAATGGAAACTTCCCCTTCCCTAAATTGTATTATGACAATGTTAAACAGGAAAGGGCCCCTGATGATGTCATCATGATGTTGCTTGGAAACAAAAGTGATTCTGAAAAGCGTGAAGTTCAAATTCAGGAAGGGGCGGATCTGGCCAGAGTAAGAGTTCAAAAGTACTGCCTAATTGTTTTGCTTTTTTTAGTAGAAAGGTTAATACTACTAAAAGTTTGGTTGTATTTTCCCTTCATTAGGAGTATAACATGCATTTCATGGAATGCAGTGCTGCAACTGGGGCGAATGTGTCAGAATCCATGATGAGTCTCGCAGAGTAAGACCCTTCACGTCAGTTATTATTTGTTAAATATATGTGTTTTCGGTTCATGCATAACGTCCCATTTCTTTTTGCTTCTAGGATGTTAGTGCAGCGCAAGCCACAGAAGGAGAAACACACGACATTGAGAAGAGATCCACCGCAGAAGAAATCTGGTTGCTGTTGAAAACATACTCCCACACACACAACATGCACAACCATTCAAACATTGGGTTAGTAAGACTTTTTGTAGGAATTAATACTACTATTCGGCAAGTATGCATTCAGTTCATCAAAAGTGAAAGTAAAGACCAAACTTTTACAAATAAGTATTTTTTTAAGTAATCCTTAATCCTTAAAAAATCTTACCAACCCCAAACACTTTGTAAAAAAGCTTAGCAAAAAAGAGGCTGCTTATATGTTGTTGCTTAAGAATAATGACATTTTTGTATTTTATAAATATGTACATGTATGTAATATGTGACTACAATAATGGTTTTACACATAATAATATAATTATACATTTATTTAATGTATTTTCAGTGCTGCGTGCAAGTGAATACAAACAAATAAAACAAACTATACCCCTAAAATTCAAGAGTTTATGAATAAATGAAAAATCTCTGTAACATTTATGAATTATTAGTTAGCACAGACAAAATCATTGAGGTACTAGTCAGCCTTCAAAACAAGACACTACTTAAATTAAATACAAGAGGCTACATTTTGTGAGATATGGTATATCAGTTATGGTAGAAATGTTAGAAAAACAAAGGACATCCCATGTCATTTAGTTATCATAATTATTTCCTTGTTTGTGATGTCTTAGTAGTCAAGAGTTGCTTATCAATCTTCATATCTATTGTATGAAATATAAGAAAATAAATATTTATGTATACACACACACTAACGACACATAACTCAGTGGCTTAGATCAAGGACAAAAAGAAAGACTATAATAAGCAGACTGAGGAAGAGGGCAAACACGATGAAGAATATCTGAGCTGCCCATTGACTGTGCGGCACCCCTGTCACCGCTCTGACACGTTCAGAAGGAATCATGTTGGTCAGGTTCAGCATGTACCCCAACGTCCAACCAACATCTGTGTCTGCTACCTGTAACCAACATACAATTTTACATGGGTACAAATGCACCATGTCATACTGACAGCACAGTTAAGAGAAGCCAGATATGGGGAGATTCCCAGAAGTAAGAGGTTTCCTCATACTGCCTGAGCAGAGGTCGTTTGATATACTGATTTATGCATGGTTGAGCACATGATGTCAGTTTATGAGCTACTTCCACTGTGTTCTTGAGCAATAAAAGCAACCCTCCTTGATACAAAGTGTGTAAAATGTCTAAAAAAAACTAAACCAAAACAAACCAGCTGATTGATTTACAGTAAAATATTACAGTAAAAAACAGCTGATTTATTTACAATAAGATATTACAGTAAAAACCAGCTGATTGATTTACAGTAAGATATTACAGTAAAAAACAGCTGATTGATTTACAGTAAGATATTACAGTAAAAACCAGCTGATTGATTTACAGTAAGATATTACAGTAAAAAAACAGCTGATTTATTTACAATAAGATATTACAGTAAAAACCAGCTGATTGATTTACAGTAAGATATTACAGTA
>JAUCNO010001758.1:1837757-1852762 GCA_032353835.1 Enteromius viviparus | reverse complement strand
TTAAACACTTGTTTGTAGTAGCAGAGTATCGACATTAGTCTGAGATGGAGATGATGAGTGTTTGAAAAGGGTTTGCTGAGGCCGTAGCCTTCTCCCACGACCTCCATGAAGCTCCCTGTAGCATAAAATCATAGCTCTGCAAGCAGCTGGACATCAGGACGTAAAGCGTTAGAGCAACGCGTTGGCCTGGCAAGCGCAGGTCCGAGCAGGTCAAGACGTTTCAGAATCTGTTAAAAGATAAAAAATAGTTGTTAATAGTTACATTTAAAAAACAAACAAACACGCAAATTCAAAAGCCTTTAGCCTTTCAAATTTCTATCCATTTGATAGCGACCCCTAAGGTGATTACTACAGATTAATCAAAAGGGTCAGTAGCAGCAGATCAATTTACAACACTTTCCGGCATGTGCACGTAACGTGTAGGTAATTTTCATCTCTTTATTGCTCAGGATATTATTTTTGTTGAAATGAAACGTTGGTTAATATCGACCAATGTGCACCGTTGTGTGCAAAATTTAACAACTTCTGAGGATAGTGGGGGTCACGAGTCACTGGCAAAGTTATTTTGTGGGTTGCAAGTTGAAAAGTTTGTGAACACCTGCTTTATGCGATCTTGGCATTAGAGCCAAATTGTTTGCCACCTGTTCATATTAAAAGTGATTGCCAATTTTAATGAATTAGTGAATTAGTTTAATGAATTTTAATGAATTAATAATGAATGAATTAGAATTAGATATAAAATAAAATTCTTAAACTCTATTACAGTATATTCCATAATTAATACGACTTTGATATGCTTCCATACGTGCCATAATATGCTTCCATACACCGCCGATTTATAAAGACTGCTGCTCAGTAGCGGCAACTAGCGTCTTGAGCTGAAACTACGCTAAGAATGAGTTAAGGTTTGTCTAGACCAACCTTACGAACGTGTGACTTATCTAAGAGATACTTAGCGTAAGAACATTTCGGCAAATGCGCCATAATGTTAAGAGAGAGGTTAAGGTACAACCTACTTAGCGATAAGAAGCTTTCGAGAAACCGGGCCCTGGTTTCTCCAGTTTAAAATAATAAGAAACAAGATGTTTTAAGAAAAGCAATGTGGTCTGATAAAATAACAAAACTTGAAATATGTATTTAAGTTGAGAAACAAGTAAAAATACGTTGTTAATCACATTTCATTTTCTTTTGATTTCAGTCCCTGCTCAAGAGAATCCGACTTGATACTTCAATGAAATAACAAGAGCAACAACCATTGAGAATGTTGGCATGCCTTCTAAGAAAAAAAACAAGAGTTGTTTTGTATTGCATCTTGCTGTGTTTTGATTATGTTGATCATACTATTAATCATCTGTCCTTTGTCTCAATGTATTTTAAAGTGATGCCATAAATATCTCTTGCTTCAGCGATTCTTCCATTTCCTGCAGTAACTCTGGCAGTCGCTTATGCCTTATCACACCAATTATGTAGAGACATGGCGCTTTGGCTTTTTTTTTTCCTCATCAGACACCTCATCTTTTCCCCGTTTATTTATTCATCGAGTCCGTCCGGCTACAGCATGTGGCTGTCTTTCATATACGCTTCATACGTTTCTCGCAAACACGAATCATCGATCTATGATCTTCCTCTATGATGCATTTTTCAAAGCCCTTTGTTCATTGTAGGAAATGTTAGAAATGTTAGTTGTTACGGTGAAAATTAGAGGCAGAATTGAAACCCTA
Organism: Enteromius viviparus; assembly: GCA_032353835.1. NCBI lineage: Eukaryota > Metazoa > Chordata > Actinopteri > Cypriniformes > Cyprinidae > Enteromius > Enteromius viviparus. Next base: position 1,851,041 of record JAUCNO010001758.1, on the reverse strand, counting down.
GCGCTCCAAACAGTATTGTATTACATAGAGCGTATGCATAATAGATGCCTTGTGTCCAGGATTCACAGAGTGGTGTTAAAATGAAAGTGTGTTTTCAACAGAACCATATTATATTACAGCATTATGAAAGTGTTTTGCCTGAATGCAGGTCGTAACGATGTGTTTAATGTTGGTTTGTATTCGGGAAGCTTTTTGTTTGATTGTTGGTGTGACAGATGTGAGTGACATAAGGAAATGAAAGGATATTCAGTGTGTTGCTGAACCAGAGCTCTTCTCTGGAGAGATGAGGTGCTCGAGTTAATCTCACACCACTTTATATTTAGCAATTCAAGCTGCTTTCAAATCAACTTTAGGCCCAATTTGTAACACTCAGCAGCTGGTGGGGAGCGCGAAGCTTTTAAGCTGGACTGAGAACAGTGCAGCCAGTGGTCTGTGACACGGTCTAGTCACATGCTAGAAAAACTAGATTGAACTACTCAAAATATCCAGATGTTTTGCCCAACAACACAACAAAATCGCTTATTTCATGTAGAAATGGAACAATATTTTACCATACTTACAATAGCACGTTGTCTCAACATTTTTGTCTTCCTCCAAAATAATATAACATCTGTAATATGGGAATTTTCTTAGCAGATATTTTTATTTTATATAAATATATATTTTTAATTTTTAATTTATTCAGTAAACTAATATCAATTTACAAAATTATTATTAATATTGGTGTTGTACACATAACATAATATACATAACAATGATGATAATAATAATAATAATATTTTCCTGGTGTAAGATAACTAATATTTGACACCTTTACTTCTACAGCCATGTACAGTGCATTTTCGGTAAATGCTGATGGTTTGTCTGTACATATGATTTATTGATTTTTCCTTTCTTTGACTGTTGTCTCTCAGTATGAGGCATTTGTTTGCAAGAACATGCTATAAATAACATGCAGCGTTGCATGAAACTTTAATGAAGCTTTCTTGAAGTTGCTATTTATTTTCATATAACATTGTGGGGACTATAATAATAATTATTTTATCTTTGTTCTGTCCGAGAAGGATTAAATATAGACGTGCATGGTGTAAATGCTAAATGACTCCTGGAGGATTATCTTCATTATCTTCTTGATCATGTTTGACAATGCAGTTGAGCTGATGAAACCACATCGATTCCCACAATGCACTTTGTGTTATGATGTGGGTGGAATGTCAGTGTTGTTTTCCAGTGTATTCAAAGTCAGATACTGTATACGAACTCTTAATTCAGACCATGCAATGGCAAGCTCCATGGGTGTGTTAACAATGACATAATGATTATTTTATTATTTTATTTTATTAATTTATTGTATTTTTAGTTATTTGTTTAGTTATTATATAGTATATTATGGGCTGGTTGGGAAGATAAGAAAAAATGTGAAATTTAAAAAGTGTTGTCTTTAAACAAATTCCATCCAATCTTGCGGAAATAAATAAATCATCTGCAGACAATGACAATGACTTGAATTAGACTTTCATTGTGGATTTTCCATGTGAATGTGAAATTTAAAAATAAAATTAAAATATAAAAAAAAAATTAAATTAAGTTAAAATAATTGAATAGAATTAAATACAATTAAATGAAATTAAATCAGGTCTATTCTTAGAAAGTTATAAACTTGACAGACAATTCTAAGTAGTTCCGTTTTCTTTGTGTTCCCAGATGGACCTCTCGGACCAAGAGGCTTAGTGGAGGCCACAGAGATGTGTACCCAAGAGTGTCTGGTGTTGGGCCACTCCGACAACTGTTGGATGCCGCCGAGCCTAAGCTCGTACCCCTCGCCCAAGTCCCCCGTTTCCTCTTTCAACAACCAAAAGGAGTGGGCTAAAGAGAGACTGCTGAACGGCCACACCCTGACCCGCAGCTGGAAGGGTGAGCGTGGAAGTCAGGAGCAGTTTGGGGACAGGAAGACCTTCGGAAGCTCGGAGGGACATTTTGGCAGCGGCGGTCACATGGCTGACATCCCATTGGCCAGCCTGAAATCTTACCAGCCCGCCTCTGGTCCTGACAGTCCTAAAGAACAGCAGCTTTAAGAGTGTTTTTTTTTTTTTTTGTGAGTGTGTGTGTCCGGATCATTCCAGCAACTTTTGAGAGCTTTAGTCCATTCCTTCCCCCCCCCTCCTTTTCTTAGATCGATGCTAACGCAGTGTGATAGTTATGTGTATGGAGTAGACCTTAGACTTTATCGCTTATGCAGGACAGTATACTATGCGAATCAGACTGCAGAGATCTTCTCGTGCAAATCCATAGCTGCCCTTAAACTCCCATGGTTTGCTGCAAATTCACATTAAACGGAATCATCGTAAACTTCACCTTGAGACTGCAAACGAACGTTCAAGATGAACAAAACAGGGCTGTGCTCTATGTATCACAGTTATTTAAAAAAAGGGGAAAAAAAGAAAGAAAAAAAAACAAAACAATGTAACAGCTGACCAATATATACAAATATTGTGACGTGGTTGTTTTTGAGCTGTTTTGGGACTATATTAATCTACACCATCCGAGAAAATGGAATTTACAAATCGAGAAAGCGTTGTGCTAATAACACTGTTAGTGGAAATCGTTTAGTCTGTCATCGTTGAAGTGTTTGTAAATAGGACTTAATACTAACCGATTTTATGTACTTGTAATAATCACATGGAATAGATCAGTGAACATGACAGCTGTCTTTTATCATTCATCGTACAGGATTCATTGTTTTTATTGGCTTTCTGTCATTAACGTCATTGTCTTCTGAAAAAGAGGACAACAGTCTGGATCTGTAAAGCAAACACACACACACAAACACACACACACACACACACACACACGTAAACATGCACCCACACCCCGTCTGGCTGAATTAACGAACGAATCGCAGGTGATAATGTCAGTCGGTCATGACATTGCACAATTGCCCCATTTTTGCATTTACTGAGTTGATGAACCTGGTAAACGTATTTTTTTCAAAGCTATTTTGTATTATTGATGTAAATGCTCAATTTGTACTTACTGAAACGGAAAGCTTGATGTCTTTTCCTCAAAAAAAAGAAAAAGATGTTACAATTCAACAGCAATATATTTGTACATTTTCGACATCTAATTTCAAATGTCATTCTTGTACATGTTTAATCGAACTTGTGCTTTAATTGAGAGTAGTCCTTGCAAACTTTGAAAATCAAGTCCTTTTTTCTTTCATAATATATTGTGTATGCTCACGTTTTTTGACACGGAAGAGAAGTGAGTGTATTTTCATGTCTGTGAAGTCATGACATACGCTACATATCGTACAGGTTTTACCAAAAGAGTCGCAGCAGCCCCTCGTCTCTGAATGCCAAACACAGTAAATGTTTGTCAGGCACCAATATGCTCCAGAAAAAAAAAAGAAACAAAAAAAAAAAAAAAAAAAAAAAAAAACTGGAGAGGATATTAAAAGACAGAAAAACAATGAAAAGTATGCAATCAAAAGAGCATGTGCACTGAGGACTGAGATTTTGGTTTGAATTCTGTTTTTCCTTTCAATGTTCGGGCCGTTCTTTTTCCCTTCTTGTCACATGGCATGGCAGCCAGTTCAGACGATGAAACCGCATGCTTAACAAGACGAACTAGCTTTTAACTGACTTAGTTTCACCTTCTTTTTCATTCGGTTGACGATTATTGATTCGTAATGCAGTGAGGTCATTCATTTTGTATAGCACCTTTATGTTGGATCACAATATTTAAAGTAAAAAAAGGGTATAAAAAAACTAGAGACAAGAGTGGTGTGAGTTGCTTTCAGCAGTATGTTTGTTGGTTGTGGGGACATTTGCCATCATAGATATTTAAACAGTTACTCCTTGTTACTGCTCTACAGGTATACCGCTACTGCAATAAATGTTTTAAATTCATGCATGTTTGTGGCTTGTTTTGTTCCTTGCCGGACTGCTTCATCTTCAAACGTACAGTACTGGCCAAATGTTTGGACACATCTTCTCAAATTGGTAGATTCTCACTGAAGGCATCAAAACTATGAATAAACACGTGAAGTTATGTACTTAACAAAAATATGTGAAATAAATGAAAACATCTTTTATATTCTAGTTTTTTTTTTCTTCAAAATGGCCACCCTTTGCTCTGATTACTGCTTTCCACACTCTTGGCATTCTCTCGATGAGCTTCAAGAGATGTGCTGCGTCCGAAATCGCATACTGCTTTAGTAAGTACTACATTTAAAATTGAACATACTACTCGACCGTTAAAACAGTAGGTACTATATAGTATGAATGTGAGTAGTATGGAATGGAATTCGGACGTACTACATCCGCTATACTGATGTTGTCACGTGTCACGCGTTGTCACAACAGCGCGGAAATTTTAACTTTTAATAAGTCATCTGTTTATTTAGATTGTGTTAAACAAATATAATTTCATCACAACAAAGTTTATTCCCTGAGGTGCTTACACTTCAAATGAGCCGCGTCTCCACTTTCCATCATTTTTTTAATATGACGCCTCCTCTCCCGGAGCCTTATGGGATAGGAAAGTGTCCATGGTATGCTTGCTACAGGATTCTGCCGGAAGTAGTAGGTCATCCGGGTACTTCTCGCCTACTGAATTTCGAATGCTATGAATTCGGACATACTACTAGCCTCGCATGCTGTTTTTCGCGTACTATATAGTAGGGAAGTAAGCGATTTCGGACGCAACAGTAGTCACCTGAAATGGTTTTCACTTCACAGGTGTGCCTTATCAGGGTTAATTAGTGGAATGTCTTGCTTTATCAATGGGGTTGGGAGCATCAGTTGTGTTACTACACAGCCGACTGAAAGAAAAAGAAAAACGAGTGGCCATCATTAATTTAGGAAATGAAGGTCAGTCAGTCTGGAAATTTGCAAAAACTTAAATTGTGTCCCCAAGCGGAGTCACAAAAACCATCAAGCACTACAATGAAACTGGCACACCTGAGACCGACCCATGAAAGGAAGACCAAGAGTAACCTCTGCTTCTGAAGACAAGTTCATCCGAGTCACCAGCCTCAGAAGCTCAGATCAGAAACCAGAGAAATGCCACACAGAGTTCTAGCAGCAGACCCATCTCTAGAACAACTGTTAAGAGGAGACTGCGCCAGTCAGGCCTTCATGGTCAAATAGGAAACCACTGCTAAAGAGAGGCAACAAGCACAAGAGATTTGTTTGGGCCCAGAAACACAAGAAATGGACATTAGACCAGTGGAAATCTGTGCTTTGGTCTAATGAGTCCAAATTTGAGATCTTTGTTTCCAACCGCCGTGTCTTTGTGAGACGCAGAGCAGGTGAACAGATGGATTCTGCACGCCTGGTTCCCACTGAGAAGCATGGAGGAGGAGTTGTGATGGTGTCGGGGTGTTTTGTTGGTGACACTGTTGGGAATTTATTCCAAATTGAAGGCACACTGAACCTACCTGGCTACCACACTTCACAGTCACCTGAACGCAATCGAGATGGTTTAGGGTGAACTGGACCGCAGAGTGAAGGCAAAGGAGCCAACAGGTGCTAAACACCTCTGGGAACTCCTTCAAAACTGTTGGAAAACCATTTCAGGTAACTACCTCTTGAAGCTCATGGAGAGAATGCCAAGAGTGTGCAAAGCAGTAATCAGAGCAAATGGTGGCTATTTTGAAGACACTATAATATAAAAGATGCTTTCAGTTATTTCACCTTTTTTTGTTAAGTACATAACTCCACATGTGTTCATTCATAGTTTTGATGCCTTCAGTGACAATCTACCAATGTTAATGGTTATGAAAATAAAGAAAACACATTGAATGAGAAGTGTGTCCAAACTTTTAGCCTGTACTGTATATAATATATATATATATTAGCATCAAGTTACTAAGATATAAACATTAACATGATTCTTAAAAGCTGTCAAAGTACAAAATGTTGTTTTCATGGCAGTTGTGTGATGTTTGAGTACCTGAACTTGAGGAGGGCATTTCGGCCGTTGGTGGTGTCCTCCTCTGGAAAAAGCAGGAGGGGTAAAGCGGCAGGAGATGAGCAATAATTGCGGAGGGTCTCCATCAGCTCTGCCCTGCTCTGTACACCCTGACCCAGCTCCATAAAACCCCTCGCCCAGCACAGGAAACCCACAGGGCCCTCCAGAAGTGGCTAAACACAAAGAAACAGGACATCAGACAGGAAAACATGGTTACATGTACCTGATCAGCTAAAGCATGGTGTTATGTTTAATGATGTCCACAGTAATAAAAAAAAAATTATCAAATAGATACAAAGGGCTATACAGTCATATTCTTTTATTATTTAAGGTGAATAACGTAGGGAACAGTGTGTGAAGGGAAACATACATTTTAAAATACATCTGAGCAATGCATACACTACCATCTAAAAGTTTGTGGCCAGGAAATTATGCTGCTGGAGCTGTCAAAATGGCTGAAAAACTATATTTGAATGTTGTAATTAAAAATTATCACAATTCAATTTACATGAAAATTTAAAAGGTCTAATTTCTTGGTTTCTCTTCTGAGGCCACAAAAGGGAGCATCAACAAAATATGCGTAATAAAATAACAATTATCTTTGGGAAAGGTGCAAATGTTTAAAATATTTAATTATTATATAATAATAATATATTTATCTTAAAGCATTAGAACAAAAAAACGCACTGTGCATGTAAGTATTAATTTATTAAAGGACTGAAAACAAATAACAAAGTGAATTCTACTTACTTTCTTTAAACACATTAATTTTAAATGGCTTTCTAAACATGCATCACTCTCTTGTGCATGTTGATCAATATTCAAAACTCATCATTTTGTTTTAACAGACATAGTTGTGCAAACTACTGACAAACTATGCAAATTCATCTGCGATTTTATTTGATGTGATATTTTTGTGTGATTACTCCAGTCAATGCTGAAAACAGTTGTGCTTCATGAATTTTTCTGTGAAATCTGTGATAGTTTTTCAGGATTCGTATATATATATACATATATATTAGGGGTATAATGGTTCACAAAAATCACGGTTCAGTTCGATACGATACAGTGGTGTCACGGTTCAGTATGTTTTTGAAACAGCAAAAATAAAATAAAAATAAGATATTTTTTCACATTTTTATTTATTAAAACTAACATAAAAGTATGATCTTGTTTCTTTTTTTCCCCTTTTCTTTTACTTTGAACAACAATGGGGCTATACTTCACATATCTTCTGGGGTTTTATCTTAGCAGCAAATAAAACAAAACCTCCTTTATAACCAAAACCAAAAGTAATAGTGTAGTAGTTATAAACTAATAGAAAGAAAAGAAAAAAAAGGTTTTTAAACGGAACTCAGTTTCAATCGTTTATTAAGGTTTTTTTTTTTAAGTTCAGAAAGTACAGCACAGATTGTGTCTTCAACACACGGGCCGCTCTTGTGCTTCAGCTAAAGAAGGTCACAATCTTTCTGTTCTTTGCTAGGATTTTCTTAAAACCCGTGGCTATAAATGTACTGATCGCTGTTACCGATCAATTGTTTTGCCCTGTTCCAATCTGTTGGAAATGCCTACCTTAATGCCACAGGGATAGTTTGTAATGTCTGTGTTTCTAGTTTTCGTCTGTTTGGGGGTGTGAGGGGCAGACCACACGTAGCCTGTCCTGTCGTTTAGGCTGCTTTGTTGAGCGTAGCACTTTTATACTCTTTTTTTTTTTTCCTGAATCGTACAGTTTGTAATGTGTACTGGCCCGAAAGCCTCGCACCGAACGGTTCAATGCGAATACGCGTTATGTTATTCCTGCTGACCTGCAACCAAACAAACTGAATCATTTGAAGTAAGCAAACAGAAAGAACTAAACCTCATTCACTGGCGTCTGGCCAAACATTAAGTCAGCTCAGCTGCTAAAGGAGAAATAGACTTCATTGTGCGAGTAAACCAGTGAAAGAACCAAAAGACACAGAGGTCAAGGGCAGAGCAGAGGAGGAGGAGAAAAAGATTACATCATGCTGGGAAAACACTGAGACACACATATACACTCACCGTGTTACAGGAGGTAAGAAGGTTGATAATATTGTGGTCAAAATGTGTAACGTGATTGCAGATGTAAAGTCGGGCGGTTTTGTCCCGTAAGCGTGGACTGTTCTGCCGGACATGCAGACCCAACACTGAACACATTATTCTCACTATGAACCTATAAACACCAAAAACAAATGTGTAACAAGCAATACTGAAAACACATCCATCAAAAAATAACAAAACTTGAATACATGTATTAAGAAAAGACAAGTTATTCACAATATTTAACACCTTTTAGCTTGTTTGAAGCGTAATAAATAAATAAACTGCATGTGAAATAATAATATTATGTGATAATCATATATGAATGCTGTTAAAAATAAATAAAAACCATTGAGAATGTCACACTGTTACTGTTAACTAAATCTATTTAAAATCAGAAGAAGAAAAAAAACACTGAGGGAAAAAAAAAATACTTGACGCTAAAGATAAATATTTTAAAACACTCAAAACTAATTCTGAAAATGTATTCTTTTGCTGTTCTGAATTTTACTATCTATTAATGCTCCAGTGTGGTATCTTACCTTCTGACAATACAGTCAGGTAATGCACAACTCACTAGAAACACATGGACACCAATAAATATTCGCAGTAGCATCAAACACACGCCAACAGGGGAGTACAGCAACAACAACAGCAGGTTGAAGCGATCATTTGGTAACCTGTGGAAAAAGATGACAGAAATAGCAACCAGCTTCTATTTATGACAAGAGCCGTTTGCCAGAAACTAACATCCATCTCTCCATGATTCGAGCAGGGCATGCACTGCAAACAATGTTTACTAGTAACCAGTGCTTGATTTCTGCTGTCATGTTCGAGCTACTCAATGTCATCAGCCAGACAGTTCTAAGAAACATGTGTTATGGGGAAACTCAGCTAATATACGAACATGAGTTATTATTTAAAATTAAACAGATTTATGCAACAGGCCTTACTGTTGCCATTTACAACCACGCATATTAAGGCTATTTGTGTTATTATGCAACATATATGAATAAAATATAAACAGATTTTTTTGTACGGAAATACTCCCATAAACCATATAGTACTATTCGATAACGTTACTCAAATAACCTTTATGGAAAATATGGTGTAACGTTATTAAATTACATAAGTGCCAAAAGAATCCAAAAACATTAATTTGCCATCCATTCTTATCTGAATGTATCTGAAGATCTTTCAGCAGTCTCTAACAGACTTTATACGCTGTGTTTTTGTGAGTTTGACGGTTGAACATGCTACGGCTAATTACATTAGCTCTGCAACTGTTATCATTTCAAGCTTGGAATGTGAGTAAGTTACCGCTTAAAGTCGAACATCTGCTCAATCCCCCGCGTTTCCATTATTTAAACTCTTTCTGGGATATTTTCAAAGGCTGCTGCATACTATTCTTCAGACTTTAACGGCAGGTGAAAGGGGAAAGACGCTAGCTCGTTTTTAGCCTGTGCTGTTATTCGCCATGTTGAGACGCTGCTGATGTTTCTAGATGAGGACCAAAGAGCTTCACGAGAAGTTAGACACTCTAGAGCTATTTCCGTGTTAGGTCACGTGCTTCGCAGTAGCGCATCTGATTGGTCCCTAGATGTTAAGGCTCGATTTACTGGATTTTATTAAATAATTATATTATCCGCCATTTAATAATGCACACTGTCAAATGATAAATATAGAAGAAGTACAATTATCTACAAATACAGTTTAAAACAGCTACAGTTTGATTCAGAACAAAGTGTTTTCATTAAAACAAGGAGTCAGATGTTTAATGTAAATACTATAAATATGTATTTATATTCGTTATTTTGATAACAAGTGTTTTAATTACTGTTATGTATTAACCAGTTCAGTTATAAGCACTAGACTAGAAGTCCAGCGTCCTCTTTGCGCATTTGATAACTGCTACTAAACAGTGAAGAGTGGAACAGCTGGTAAGTATAGCTTCTATGTTCCTCTTGAGTTTTCAAAGGACAACTCACCTTTTATCTTCATTTTATTTTACTCACTTGCTTTTTCTGTGCGAATCTTTTAGTTAAAGGCTGACATCTTGCGTTATGGAATATGTACTACGATGCAGTCTGACAAGCTTTAATAGCTTTCATTAAAACTAACACTAAAAGACTGGGAGAAATAGGCTACGTGTCGTTATAAGATGAACGTAGTAGACCTACTTAAGTTTAGATTTATTTATTTTAATAGATTAGGACTCTATTGCCTCTACGGGATAATAAATAAAAAATTTCGACTTATTAGTTTACAATTCTGGGTAAATTGCACAAATATCACTTTTTAATTTGAATTGCAGTCCTGTCAGAACGGTAAAAAATACTAGATATGGATTTTTAATTCTGATAAAATCCAAAGAAAGAAAAAAAAGATTCCTGTGGGGGAAAACACCTTTGCATTGTGCACAATTTTTTTATAGGTTATTATTTTTTGTAAGAAATTAATTTTGTGCAGGAAACACTTGCGGGTTTCAAACAATAGAGGGCAGCACAATCCCTTTTATTTGCCAATATTAGTCTATCTTTCCAACCCTCAAACTCTCAAAACTGAACTTGGACTGAACTTGTGACTCTTGATTAGCCCTCCATATTATTTCATACATTAAAACCATTAAATCAATTAATAAAACAACAAAATGCTTTATTTTTCCTATTTCTTCTCCTTCTAGGTAATAAGTCCATTAACTTTAGCAAACTACATCTCTCTCATGAACAGTTTGGCAGTGTATTGCCAAAACAAATAACACAGTTTGTCATATATTGATCCAGGTATCCTGCAAAGGTAATATAACGCACAATCCTAAAAACTGAACCGTCTGATCTATACGGCTGCCATCTATAATAAAACTCACTATGGATGAATGTGGTCCACAAACACAGACACACACAAACAGAGTCAGATAACAGTGGTGCCCCTTGAATGCAGTGCATTCGCCCCCAGCTGCAGTTCCCAAATACGTCTCTTCAGTAAGAGATTGAATCTGCCCCATTCATTAGCCTAAGTGGATGAGCTTCCCTAATAGATGCTCCCCTTCCCCTCAATAATTGCTGTTGATTGGCGTAAATTAGACCCTAGTTGCCAGACGAGTGATTCTCGACGACGATAATCTGATTCCCAGCTGAAACTAATAGGATTTTAACTCCGGTTTGGCCTAATGTCCGTCTGTAAGGCCTGGCCCGGCTCTGTTAGGCCAGACCTGCCCTTCAGCCCCGCGGCCTCATGCACAACTCAAGCTTACTGCAGGGCTGCAGATGAGAGCCGATCCAATAAATGAATTTGCAGCCTCAGGTGAACACGCACGCACACGCGCTGTCGGACCAGACCTATTAACAGATGCTGTGGTTCAAAGTGTGTTAAGAGGATTTGACTTTAAGGCCTAAAAACCGCACAGGAAACAAGCTGGTTAAAGATGTTCACCATAAGGCAAAACAAAGGAAGTTCTGTTTGGCTAGAAACTAGTTTTTAGAAAGTTCGAAAAAATAGTTGGAAAAGTTTGAAAAGTATATATATATAAATATATATATATATAAATAATGTTTATATATTACATCTATTTATCAATAATATAAAATATAATAATATAAATATACAAATGTATATACATGTATATATTTTTTAAATATATAACCTACTGAATGTGTGTGCATTTATATATAGATAATAAATAGACACAATACACATACATATTATGTAAACAAAACGTTATTATTATTATAGAAACTGTATTATTTTGAATGCAATTAATTGTTTGACAGCATATATATATTTATTATATTACATTATGTAAATAAAAAAATGTATAAGCTATAATCTCAAAGCCTCATTCTGGTGCTTGGTTAATATATGTACAAATCAATTTTATTTAAGTAAATGGAAAATAAATATATCAATCAATAAATCAATTACAAAATATCTAACAGGACAGCACTCTGTTGAGTAGAAAAGAAAGTGCATATAATATTTTAACCCAACACCAACAAAAACTATATATTTATACTATATCTTGTGGTCCACTGCATGAACCTCTTGTAAATGTACACACATGTTCTTTTGTTGTAGCAAATAAAAGTGAATTAATTGTTACTAAAAGCAAATATACGTTTGTAGATGTTGCTGTGTTGTTGTTGTTCTGAATGTGTTGCTATGAGGTTGCTAGGCAGGTGATTACTTCCAGGCCCACATCTCTATGATTTTCACACCTGTATATATTTCACATTTGTCCTTTGTTTTTTTTTTAAGATGAAAAAAGTCACTAAAAAACGTCCCTCTTTTGAAAAAGCTAATTAAAGGTATCGTTCGTGTCTGTGATACACAAATACATGTTAAAACATACAACTCAGGCTTTATTCAAATATCCTCTTTACACTAAACCTCCCTGTTGGTCATGTTTCACCATCATGATGTCCCAATCAGTCTATTAACACATTTTGCCTGAACCTCTCACAAATTGAAGCTTTTCGAGACACATGTCCCTAATGAAGATCACCCTTATTTGATATTATTTGTCATCAGGCTGATAAGAGCGAGCAGCACGCCTCGAGTCTAATGAAACTCCACTCCATTAGCACTGAATCGGACAGATTGGCCTCCCAGAGAAATGAATTGAGTTTTTTGTATTTGTGAGATCATTCTCCCTGCATTAACTGATCTTTATCCCATCTCTTCATCACAGCCAAATCAGGTTAGGCGGCCATGATTAGCTGGGGTGGCCTCCCTTTTTAAGCAGTAATTGGGTTTAGCGGCTTAGCTGATAGCGCCATTAGGACCAATAACGGCCTTGCTTGGCTCGGGGAGTGAAACAGATTCTCCTGGAACAGATGGCAGATGCTGGTAAAGGGGTTTGATTTAGAGGGGGCGAAAGCAAAGTTTGTGTAACAGTAGAAGTTCTGGTGCTGGGCTGCGTCAGTACGTCCTCTGTGTTCACCGGGTGTCTGTTTCAGTGCCTATATATCTATATATCTATATGACTGTGTGTGTATATAATATAATGTATTAATCGTGTCCAAAACAACATTTTTACAAATGAAATATATGTGTGTGTGTACTGTTTATATTTATTATGTATGTATAAATACAAACACATGTATATATTTAGTAGTATGTTTTATATATAAATTAAACATATGTTTACATAAATTATATGAATACAAATATATACATGTAAATATTCTCTAAATTAAATATATACAAAATATAGACACATATATAAGCAAAAGCAATCATTGCCCAGAACTATAT
>JAUCNO010001758.1:1784918-1821271 GCA_032353835.1 Enteromius viviparus | reverse complement strand
TTTAATCTAAATTCAAATATGTATTAGCTAGACCAATCAACATTTAAAAAAAAAAAAAAAAAATATATATATATATATATATATATATATATATATATTGAGTAGTCAGCATTTAAAGTGGATCAAAACCTTTCATCAAACCAAAATGTGTTTTTGTCTTAGAACAACGTTGATGAATATTTTTTGATTGTTAACTTTAACTTTAAAATATATTTGAAAATATTATATTATTATTTATTTATTAATTAAACTTGGCCTGTATTTTAAAATTTCACTAGTAATGATACGCAGTTCACTATATGGTTCAATTATATTTCTACTGATTCATTAATAAGAACAATTATATAAGTCATGCAGTCATGAATCAGACTACACTTTTCATGCTGCGTTTATTTTATCCAACTAAAATAGGTAATCAGAATTTTTGGGTTCAGTTTAAAAAGGAAGTAGTTTAGAATAAGAACTTGCTTTTCTGACTTCGCTGGAGACTTTTATTTCTCCAGAGCATCACAGCTCAAACACATCAGCGTGAACTGGTGTGGCCTGACCTTTCTCTGTGCACCTAATCTTCTTTGTGCAAATTACACTTGCATACTTTTTCTGAATATATTGTAATTAGGCATATGTATTCCAACGGGCTGATAAGATACAGTCTCTCTGTAATCTCTCATTTATATGCAAAGCAGAGGAGTTAAAGAGCTTATGCTTTCTTTGCTCTTAATGCGTCCCCCTTTTCGCTTAATCAAGTTCATTTTTTTCCTCACGTTCGTGTCTCCACAGTCCCATCTCACGCTGAGTTCTCAAAGTCTGAGTTTACAAGCGGTGGGGTGTCATTGTGAAAGACAGGCGCACTGAGATGAACTGCTGAATTGCACTTCTCACATTTATTTCAAGATGCAAACTTTCATATGCAAGAAGAATCACAGCAAAAGATTTGATCACGCATCATTTACAGCAGGAATTTGTCCCTAAAAAGTTTTGCTATGGATGTTGTCCCCACTAGTGTTGTCACGGCACCAAAATTTCAGTATTCAGTACCAATATCAGTGAAAATCCACAGTTCTCGGTTGTTCAAAACACAAAAACGTGAATTGAACAACAAGCTATTTTTATTAATAACAAACAATAATTTAACAAACATGACTGAATAACACACTCTTCTTATTTATAAACGTATATATAAATTCACACACAATAATTAATGTTCACTTACTGTAACTTGATGTTAGATAACATATGAAATCATGTAAATGAATGGTATCTTATTGTAAAGCTTTACCAAACTATACAGGACTGTATTTGACTGGACATTTAATTTAATCAAACAGCGCAAACTTTATTCTGATACTAGCGTTAGCATTAGCCGCACTTATGCTAACGATTAACTAAGCAAAATCCTCCTTTTGACATAAAACTTTGATGACACCGTTGCAGATGGGTTTTTGGTGATCAATGATGTTGCCCTTGTCATCAAAATACTTCCACACGTGGCTCTTTCCTCCTTTCTTTTCAACGAGCAGATTCAGAGCCGCCTCATCAGTAGCACCGCCGTTTGCCATCTCTCTGTGCTTTTATGAAGAAGACGCAACTGCGCAGTGCACACCTTTCGGGTAGCACAACAAGAACTGGGTTGACCCGTTGCTCTGTACTATCTCTACTTCAGAAAACCTGGTACCGTAAAATTTCACATTTTTTAGTACCGTCTTGGTACCGAAGTACCGGGTCTTTCGACAACACTAGTTCATAATAAATAAAAGTTCCCCACTGGATAATTTGTTTTATTTTATATCAGTCTTTTAAATACAGCAGCTTGGACATTCTGTAAAATAGCTTCTTTTTTGTTCCACATATTAAAGAAACTCATACGAGTTTGAACATGAAAAGTCAGTTTTTGAATGCACTAAGCAATGGCATTGTCCATTGTGTTACACACAGACAGGTACAAGAGGGTTATAACAGTCAGCCTTTCTGTGCTCAGAACCTTCAGGTCACTGTAAGCACAGGACTCGCACATCCTCATATGGGCCTTCTGGCGGAGAAACAAACACTCTGAGGTTTTGTTTGTTATGTGGGGCGGTCTATTCCTTAAAGTGGTCAAATGACATCCGTGGGAAATCATTAATGGAAACTCTGGCTTTTTCCCCTGCATGCCTGTTGTGCTCTCACTCCGTTTATTCTCATATTAGCCACTTTCAGGGCCCCTGCCCTTCACTTCCTCTCTCTTTATTACTTAATCTACAAAATACATTCCTTCACATGCTAAATTTTCTCACTTGCAGCACCCCAATTTGCATTTTTTACAGTCTACTAGGCATTAAACACATAGTTTGTTAGTTAGGGGAAGGTACATGCATTTTAGTTTATATTTACACCACTATTCAAAAGTTATTGAATTGAGTTATTGTAAATGCTACATATACTACCACATCAGGAGAAACCACGTCCTTATATCTAATGGACTGCATTTTATTTAAACATTAATATTCAGCTCAACACATAATAACTTAAAAACAGTTAGTTACCCTTAAAATACAAGGGAAATAAACCAATTATGGATGCACCCTTCAAACACCCATCTGAAATAATAGGATAGACCATCCGGCACTTTTTTAAGGATGATACTATTATCCTGGATGTACAAATTTGCTGAATATAAAGCATGGATGTATACAAACAGTGTCCTAATTGTATACCAAAACATTTATTTTATGGATGAAACACTGGGAAAGCATTAATAATGTAAATGAAATTTTTTAATGGGAAGTCTGAGCATGCTGCCTGGCACATTACGCCCACTGCTGACGAAGAGATGAGTCATAGTTCAGTCACTGGACTCCTCTATGTTCGTCTTCTTCTGTCATTGCTTTGGAAAAGTCAATTAACTCGTGCACAAACAAATATTTAATCCCTTTTGTTCTCGACCACAATCTTCTGTCCACATGATTTATTTGAAATCGGATCCTGGTCTTTATGATGTGGATGAAAGGCATTTTAATTTCAAATTTTGTGTAATGAGACTTGAATGAGACATGAAAATGTTTGGTTATTGTACAGTCATTCCATTCCAACCTCCTCTACTTCTCCCTTTCTCTCTCGCTTTCTCTCAGCCCCTCCCTCCTTCTCTCCGCCTACTCTGTCACAGACCTATTTATACTCTCACACTAGGACAGGTCTATTTGTAGAAACGGTTGTGTCTGGTAGAGGACGGTACAGAGGGACCAAAGATCAAAGTTATGAACTTAGATTGGCGTGTTACTCTTCAACAAAATCCAAGACAGAGAGGAGATCATGGGTGTAACGAACGAACTTTGAAACCTTCTTCTTGTTGGGGTTATAGAGTTAGTATTTGAAACATACTTCCTCTCACTTCTAGTTCAAGACTTTTAAGGCTGTTTGCTTTTTTTCTGTTCCTCCTTTCACTTTTTGTATTTGTTCATGACTTAAAGGAATAGTTCACAAGAAAAATAGACAAAAATGTCTTTCTTCTGAAGAACACAGAAGGAGAAATTTTGAAGAATGTTCAGGTTGCTGTTTTTCGTGCAATAACATTCAGTGGGGACTGGAACTTTCAAGCTTCAAAAAGACACAAAAACACCAGAAACGCATAATAAAAGTACTATGAGTCATCCACAAAAAGCCATGCAAGATGTTTGTCAGATTTAATTTAAAATCACCATTTACTTGCAAAATTCCCCTAAAATGGACTGATGCTTGTTGTAGCAGGATCACTGAATTAAACTCAAGAACGGCATCGTTTCAATTTGTGAATGAATCATTCAAACTGTGAACTGTTTGTGAAATAAATCAATCAATGATCTGACTCACAGAAGTGATTCGTTCACAAACTGGATTGCTCTAATGAACCTGCAAGAAAACTACAGAGTAGATTTTCAATGAATAATCATTTCCTTTGTTGGTCTGTTTTTCACAGAAAGCTACAGAATGACTTCAGAAGACATTGAATACATACCATGAGTCATATGCACCATTACACCTTCTTTCATTTTCGTCAAGCCCCTTTTCATCCATTACAACCATAGTAATCTTCAGAGATTCATGCAGGACTGAACGTCAAATGCGTTTAAATCAACATCGTGGAGACATTTTTGTGTTACCTATCCCTTTAAGATTGACCCTGTGAATACGTTTGCAAAAAAAAAACAAAAAAAACAAACACAATAAGTCTTTCTTTGTTTACTTATGTGTCAGGGCCTTAAGCGATGGGAGTGGTGAGAAAAGCCTAACACTGGGAAAAGGCCCAAAGCATCACAGGAAGAGAAAGATGGGAATGAGATGAGGGCCAGTTCATGAACAATTTAACAATTATAAGACCTGCAGAGGGAAGCAGAGACATACAGAGAAAAACTAGAAAGGGACTTAAGGGACCCCTGTGAGACCTGATATTTGAAATGCAGTGCATAAGGGAGGGAGGTGTGTGATGGGGGTGAAAAAAAAACAGGGAAAGCTGAGAGTGTGTGATGTCAGAACAGAGGAATGTAATGTGGGCGTTAAACAGTCAGAACAGGACAGAGGACAGCGAGAGGTAAAGATGGGGGAATCCCATCACTGTCAATAGTAACTAAACAAGGTCACTGTGGCAAACATGCAAGTCAGGAAATTGTATGTTGACTAAGAGAGTGAAGTTCACTGCTTTATCTCTTTCGTTTCCTCTCATCCCTTCTTCATCTGGGCTTTTTTGAGTCATACAGTACCTCACATGGTTGTGTCAATGTCTGCTCGCTCAACTGAACAGGGCTTACACATTTCCAGACAACCTGGAGGCTCTGATGTGTGTTCTGGAAAAGAAAAAAGCTTCCCATCCAAAACACGAAACCGGGCTCAAGTCCACAGCGCATGAATCATTCAAATGCTTAGGAAAACCCATGGAATCAGTGTTCTTTATAAGAAAGGATGCACATTTTTCCACTCCATACCATACAAACAAAAAATATAAAAATACTTATAAAATGTTCTTGGCATATGGGGTGAAAACTGGCATTTTCTTAGGCTTTTATGAAGATATAATCCATCAGTGCCTTCCAACAGAGGTGAAAAGGTGTACGAGGCAACCAGTGAAACAACATCCATTACATTTTATCTCTCTTTCTAGCTCTAGTGGGTGGGGCTAGATGTTTGGAGGCAGGAACCAGAATCACCAGAGACACGCCCACTTCTTCCACAGCCGACAGGTTAGGAGGGAGGAGAGTAAAGGACAAGCATTACTTCATCCGAGCCTTAATTTTTCTCACCGGAGCTGTTGCAATGAGGTACAAGTGGACAAGACTGTACTCGTCAGAGGAACTCCAAACATCCTACTCATCCAAAAGCCCTGTACCCAACCCCCAAGCGGCCCTGCGTTTTCCAGGACTGGCCTGAAGAACAGCACAGCACAGCGCCGCTGCTTAGGGCCAGCTGGATCTCCCATTGCTTTCAGACAGCAGCTGGGTTGGCAACGCTATGGCCTGAAGTCTCCTCCTCCGAGATCTTAGAATACCCACAATGCCTTATAAGGGAAGGTTATGCTTCGAAGCGTGGGACTGGGGGTTCCCACAAGGGTTCCTGTCTCTATCCAATGTGGAGCGATGGAGGATGGAACAGTGAAGGAACTGACACTTCCTCCCTCTTTCTTTCTCACTGAACTGTCCAATAAATATGTCATTTTACAACATTAGTTAAATTATGCAGTATACAGTATTTTTACAAATTCAAAATAAATAGCAAATTTAGTGTTAGAAAGTAAGATAAATGTGCAATAAATAGCCTATAACTATCCTATACGATTAGTAAACAAAAAAAAAAGTCATTAGTTTGTAATTTAATTTGTAAATTAAATTGATACCAATATGCATGTCTAGTCTAGAGTGCTCTTAGCTCGCATTGTGTTAAGATATGATCGGAAACATTTTCCTCTATATCTATTCTTTCCTCTGATAAGTCAAGGCAGTCGATCGGTCAATTAGAAATGCTGATATTTAATTTTCATCACCACATCCACTGGAAATGGCTTGGATAACAATCCTTCAGGATGCTGCCAAAATACAGATGACACGCCTTCCTGTTTTCATTGTTTTCTGCTTCTTCAGAGGTGCGTGATCGTCAACAATCAGACTTTTTCTAGCAGAGAGCACAAAGAGTTGCTGATTTCAAAGTCCGACGGCCTACAGTTGGCCTTCTCACCTCGAACTGTCCCACTCGAAGAAACGTGTTTTAAACAATCAGTCATTATAAATGCTTTAGTCCTCTCAAGGCGCTGCTGGAGCCAAAGTCCATCAAGCAACATTTGAACTTTTCCATTTCAGGAATTTGAATTTAAAAGGCATTTTCAGCTCATTTTTAATTGATGCACAACCCTGGAGATCGCTAGGTCACCAAGCATCCTGGAAAGCTTGGCTTAATCAATGCAACGAAATTAAAAAACTTTGTTAATGTACTGTAATTTGAGCATTTCGTAACAAGACTATATCGAAACCCATCCTACAATGAGCAACCCGTGCATGAAGCAAACAGCTTGGAATCTCATTGTGAAAGTCTTTTTCTCCCTAAGGAAAATACTGAAAGGACAAGACGGCCTGTTACAACATCTTATTACAACATTGCAACTATGACTGAGCATGACAACATCACTTTATTATCCTGCGTGGCTCAAATGCAAGTCATGGGGTTAGGGTTAACACACAGCGCATCTGTGCATACAAACACACCATTCAGGCGCAGACCATTTGGCATGATGGCCAGCTGCTGACCAGACGTGACACTTTCATGCACAGAGTCACCACACCCATTCATTCCACGCATTACAGCCATAATTATGAAATACCAGCAGTTCCCTCGGGGAAGGACAAAAGGACAAATAACCTTAGGCCAGTGTTAATGCTGACCCGATGGGAGTGTATACAGACATACCCATGATAGGGATGGGCATTTTAGTCATTATGTCTGAGTACTGGCAGGAGCTTTTGCTATTTTTGCATCAAACTGAACCCTTTTTAGCATCTTTGTACACTAATGTAAATTAAAATGTTTTCTATTTGACAGTATTCTAAAACTTAAACCTAATTCCTGTTGGGGCAAAGAATTTGTAGAAGCCATTGCTCTAATCTAAAGCGCCACGTGATCCTTCAGAAATCATTCTAAAATGCTGATTTGCTGCTCAACAAATTATTTTGTTATTATTAACAACAAACAGTTGGGCAGCTTAATATTTTGGACATAATAACAAGAAGATTAAAAAAAAACACTGTATTTTTTCCTAAATAAAGGTGTTTTGAAAATGCTTTTAATGTATTAAATGCATTCTACTGAGATAAGCATTTGTGAGTTAAAAAGAATCATTTTTATTGTTATTTATTAAATTTTTTTTTAAATTGCCAATCATTTCACAAGGTGAGATCCTTATTCCTCAACTGGGTTCATGTAGAGTCTTTTAAAGCTGCATTGAAATGGCAATTTGAACCTTCAACCTGTTGGCTGACATTAAAGTTTACCATAATTTTCTCCATAAAAATTTTAACTTCTTTTCGACTAAAGAATGAACAAATGTTGGACGACGTAGGTCTGAGTAATAGTTAAATGTATTTAAATAAACACATTTAAGGAAAATTCCTGAATATTTGAGCAATTGTGTGTTCAATAGGCCTATCTACGACTCCAAGTCTGGAAACAACTGCCATGTCTGGAAAATGAGGTGCTTTAATGAGGTGAAGTACTCTCTGAAACATGCCAGGACTGAGTTTCACACACTCTACTGCGATATCGCTAACATCAACATGCGATAAAATTCCTAAACATGCCTCCCTATAATAGGGTGCAAGAGCCTCTGAACTGTGACTCTTCTAACTCCTTAAGTCAACCACTGTCTGACTGTACCAACTCACTTTTCTTTTCTCAACCTGCATCTCATTTTGCAGCAGTATGTTTTATAATAACTTTGTAACATCACATGACACCTCTAAAACATTATTTAATTCAACTGGAAAGCAGCACCTGCTTCAAATATGGCCAAACTATATAGTGACAAACTTCCATTTGTGAAAAGCCAGACTGCTTTACAAATATGGTTTTTGAATCAATAATTGATTTTCCAACCACCCCTATGGAGACAATATATAGTGTGCCTACAGCTCCGGAGCGCTCAGGCAGAATATTCATATTCCTGTGGTCTGTGTAAGGCCACACCTGGCCCGGATTGCATGACTTATCTTCATGCAGGAGAGAGCCTGGTTAAAGGTTAACCCATGCCTTACAAATCTCAATATGATCGTGAGAAGAGAAGGCAGCTCATAAAGTTTTCACTTCAAAGGTCTTCGATAAAAACCATTACTGAACTCTAAACCTTGATTTATCCTGAGCGGTTCACAGGATGAGGACGTAAGCATGTGAAGGATGCCATGAACCAGATAACACAGAGAACGGCTTCACGGTACCATCTACAGTGTGCAAGGGTCACAAAGGTCATCGTGTTTGGAAAGGAACTAGAGCAGGGCGCCTGACTTGTTCATGCCTGTGCAGCTTGTTGAACACAATAAATGCAAACAGGCATGAACAACCTGATGGGGGTCCGCTGAAAAGATGCAATTCACTGCTGTAATTTAATCTCAAAGTGCACCTCTGTCAGAAGGAATGTAATGAGAGTTTATAATAATCCCTCGACTCCAACCACAGTGTTCGCCCTTGTCAGTCATGACAAACTGTAAGCCTGAGTGAAAGGATTCCAGATGGATTACAGAATATCTCACACCATCAGGTTAATCAGTAGTCTGAGTATGTGTGTTACTAAGCGAAGTGAGGATTTTAAGCTCTCAAACCACACAGTCAGCACAAGATGAGTAATATGAGAGGGTACACACATCTGCAATATCAAATGACAGCCATTCTACTCAATTTATGAAAATAAGACAAAATGTGCCTCATTTCTCTCGAAAGTTCAGGTGAGTTTTTAAGCCTGAAATGCACCATGGTATACGTGAATATTTATTATCATGCTACACAGTGGCCACTTTTGGACATTTTTAATGTGCAAATAATTGATATTTTTTAACAAAATATAAAAACGAGCGAAAATATGTCACTTTGCCAATGCTAAATAAAACTATTGTGGCTCCAAATACTTTCGGGGCCACTGTACATCCGCCATAGTTTTTAATGAACATTATAAATAAGAAATACCATTCAAACAAGCCATCCAAAGCAGTTTTAGAGCTGTAGATAAAAGGCTTTAGGGTCTGGCCTTTGCAATTTTGCCCTGATATGGAGCAAAGCGAAGTCTAAGGGCAGGGCCCTCAATGAGAAATTTCAAATGGAAAAGCCACAGCTAAATTAAGAAAAACTGCAGCTCCTACAATGAGCTCATGACTCACCGCAGGGCATCAAAACGTTTACAGTCTCTCTTACCCTCTGCTCCCTCCACCTCCATCTAGTTCTCACACTAAAACCTAGATTGAAACCTATTAGGCTGTACGTACTGTAAACAAATAAACTATCAAGACTACTGCCACTCATACTCTGTTCCTCTATGCAAACGTTTCAAACCACAACAACATTAATCCTTTCACCCACTGAAATAAGAATGAGCAAAAGGCTAAAGGTTTAATACAGACATGAAAGGCGTTTGCAAACCCAGCAATGTGACATACCAGGATATTCAATGAGAACACAACCTGAAGAGCTTGAATATTCTGACGAAAGATTACAAAGACAAATCATGTGGCGATAAAAGGGCCCTCACACCCGTTTTGTGACTTTTCGAGCATGTTTAAGCCCTCAAAACTCTTTGGAAAAAATAAATAAATAATAAAAAACTAAGCAATTCCCTATAAAAACGTTATGTAAAAATACATTAAAAAAGTGCAGAACATAACTTCATCTAGAGACACGTTTATGTTGTTGGTTAACCCTGAGAACTTCCTGTTCTGAGTGTTTCAGAGACAGGTGTATCCCCTCTGAGATCTCTCTGGGACACGTTGACAGCTGGCTGGTTGACAGACCAGCACTGAGGGAAGGGCTGGGTTTGCACAGCCACATGTGTCACCAGTCCTCTCGCTCTAAACCAAATATTCCTCTGCAATCTCACCATCTTCATAAACACGATGAATGGAGAATAATTGGAAGATAAAGAAACAGACTAAACAAGAAGTCTCAACGGTCGATACAGCAAATGTTCTCTGTCTAACACGAAGTTTGCTGCATGATGGAAAAGTGAACATGCACGGCACACTTGCATTGCTCACTGCTGACAGACGTAGAAAGTTAATTGTCTTGGGACAGCTGGAAAATAGCTCAAGTACAAAGTCTCTCGGCCTCTGACCAAAAACCAGAATCCCGCTGCTCTTAAAATATGCTGCATTTCCCTTTGTCACAGTCGACACTGTATCAACTACAACCCTGAGTTAAAGAAACAGTTCACCCAAAAATGAAAATTTACTTCATGTACTCAGATGGAACAGATTTGGAGAAATTTAGCATCGCATCATTTGCTCATCAACGGATCCTCTGCAGTGAATAGGTGTCGTCAGAATGAGAGTCCAAACAGCTGATAAAAACAAAACAATAATCTACAAGCAATCCGCACGACACCAGTCTATGAATTAATGTCTTGTAAAATGAAATCCTGTGTGCTTGTAAGAAAAACAAATCTATCATTAAGGCATTTTAATCACTTGTTGGTCCTCTCACATCAAAATCCACAAACATATTTGTTCAGGACAGTCTTCACTTCCAAACACTGCTCGGTCTATGCATGTCACTTGGGGATTAGTGTGATGTTTTATCAACTCTCATCTTGGCGGCACCCATTCACTGCATACACTGATGAGTGTTAATTTCGGAGTGAATTAAAACCAGTTTAGCAGGGATGTCCTAACAAGATAAGCATTTTGTAACACTACTATTCTAAATGAAAACACAGAGTTGCTTTCCAAGAACCATATGACAACACTGTTTTTTGGAAAACGCACTGCACAAACCCCATAAGCATGACTGTTATAGCATTATTTAACCGTTCACAGATGCCTATGCAACTGTCAGCTTCTAATTGTTGTCAATTATACTAGTTACACCATCCATGCAGTGTTGCACAACAAAATAGATCTTCCACTGTAAGCAATCCATTTCATTTGACAGGCGCATCTTCGTTAGGTTTTGCAACACATGGAAAAGGAATGACACACAAGGGGGGGGGGGATGTGAGTGAGGACACTTGAGGACATGACCTGACAACGACCTTAAGATGTCACCAGTGCTGTGCTGCTCAGCTGGCAGCACAGGTGAAAGAAACATCCTCTTATATGTGCCCTGACCCAGACAGTAAAAACACGTCCAGACGTAAAAATAACACAATTGTACAAGCTTGGCCTCTCAGGGTGATGCTGATAGTATATTCCCAGTGGAATGTTTAATGTAATAGGTTTGAGGGAGGTTCGTATGGAATGACAAATAATCCACAGCTAGTCTCCTTTCACTCCCCTTGTCATTCCATCCTGAGGAGTCCTGGAAAAATGTGGTCAGGAGCTGCCCGAAACACTCCCTAACAAATGAATTTCAATGCATGTCTGTAGTTTTGCACTTTCAAGCTTAAACTTTGGAGGTGGGGTTTTGTTTGTATAACCCTCATGCATTTGAATCAAGATCTAAACAGGTTTAGGTGGTATTTTCATGAATAACATGGAGTAAAATAACAGGTGAGATCCATGTGGTCATATAAACACATGACAGTTGTCGTGCATCAAACCCTAAAGAGTTACCACGCGCCTATGACGCCCTTAACTGCTGTCTATGTAGGGGACTCAATAACTCATGAGCAAGAAGTGTTGGAAAGTCTGAGTATTTTCCGCGAGTCTAGCAGTTTGTTACAAAAAAAAAGTGCTACAAAATGATTATTAATTGTGATTTCACTTTTTTGTTTTTCTATATTTTATTTCATCGTTTATTCCTCGGTTTAAATGCTCTTAGCATCAATACTTATCCGAGAGAGAACCGCTCTGGTCGAGTCTCGAAAGAATCGTTCAGTCCGGTTTTGTGGTTCAACAAATTCATTGAAAAGATCCGATTCGTTTATCAACCGGGCATCTCAAATATATAGGAAATAAATCTTAAGAAAGATTATCTTGACAATCCTCACATTGTGAATTCAAAACTCTTACTTCATGAAGCGTAAACCGAATTATGCTGAAGTTCTCTCTGAAATGAATGGCGTGTTAAGCACTTACCTTGATTAAAGCACGCCGACTTCAAATCCTGCAACGTCCAGAAGCACCGGTCGCGCTACAAAACTGCATAAGAGAATCCCCAGCAGTGATGGGTGACTTGTTCTCAAACTTGAGCCGTAATCTGGTCCTTTCCCTCCTGTGTGAATCTCACCTCACCGACGAGAATATTTACCTCACTTGGACACTGAAAAGTCGCTTTCACAGTTGTCTAAGTCACGAAATCATTTATGGCTAAAATGACTGCTAAAGATTTAGGCGTTTAAAACAGACAGTAAGGCTCTATTTTAATATGAGTGCTGTGGCAGAACCTGTAACGTTACTCAGTAATGGTTTGAAGCGGGTGTTAGCAGCCGGCACCCGCCCTCTCTCTCGCTCTCTCTCTTTCTCTCTCTCTAGCTGTAGCAGGAAGTGCACGAGCAATCCCACGACTAATAGTATCACATGTATATCCTGAACTTTCACTTCATCGCCGTTTAATAAACATGTAAAGTGCGTTTTAATAGCCTTTTTCATTCAATTGCATTATTTAAAAGAGGAAACAAACCACTGCTTACGTTCCTCACACAAGTAACGTTAAACATACCTGTTCATTCAGAACGAATATACTCGTTCAAAGATTAAATAACTTTGTGACAATATATCAGTATTGCAGTATGATTGCTTACATGTGGCATTTTAAATGAGGTAGGCGTTACTCGAAAGCGTTATATCGCCCTCTATTGACAATTCAGAGACATAAGACCGTATTACAAGAGCTCTTCAACCTTTTTCAATGCCCCTACTATGACACTACGATGAATCTATATACTAGGACCCATCATTTCAACTTTAGTTACAGTTTTATATATATATATTTTTATTTTCTTTATTTTATTAGTTTTTCATATCCATATGATACAGATTATCTTCCATTTTTATTTCAGAATTATTTTTGGCTACGTCAAGATATTTAGGATTGCCAACTAAGAAAATAAGTTAATTTTACTTCAAGTAATAGTTGATTTTTAACAGTTTTAGTTTTAATTCACTCTAATCATCTGGAGATATAAATAAGCACACATTACATACTGAATGGCCTAACATGCCATGTGAATGCATTTACATTAATATATTTATGCATTTTCAAGACTGCAAAGTCAGTGAAATAATTATTATTAATAGGTAGAGTAATATAATCATTTTTATTTTACTTAATGCTTTTTAGCGATTGATGACAATAAACATTTAACTGATATCGAACTAGCTTTATTTATTTTACAAAAAATAAATGTGAGCTTCATCATTGATTAGCAAACCCCCTGCATTACTGACACTGTCCCTTGAAGACCCCCTGCTGAAGGTCCCTTATGTGGTACCATGACAAGCAAATTAAGCAGTCTGCTTATGTTCGACATATATATATTGATCTAAAACAAAGATTTACCACTTATACATCAATATGGTCAAATCTACCATTCTTTCACATTTAATCTGTCTAGACCAAAATGTATTGTGTATTATTATGAGACTCAGTCACAAAATTCACAGCCATTCATTCGGAGCATCTCTTTTTAAATCCACACACACTGGATAACGCATGCCCTGAAAGGAAAGCCGTGTCTAAACATTTGACTGTATCAATAAACACTGCTGAAACAAAATCCCCCTGTCAAGGTGACCTCATCCCTGATTGTCCATGTGAAGTGCAGTGTCATGCAGTAGCCAGAGGGTGGAGTGATCGATTCTGCCCTTGTGCTCCTCAACATTCAGACCACCAAACCCACATTAAGCACATTAAGCAACGGCTGAACGGAGAGGAAAGGTTGCATCCTGTTGACAAGGCAATGTTGGACAGAGAGGCTATAATGAAGGGTGTGTCCGTGTCTCCTGTCACAGGTCGAGTGGAAATGGGCATTAAAGTAATTGTTGCTGCCTTTATCAGTTAATAATATTACAGCATTTTTCTCTCAAATGAATGCACCTCCCTCTCTTTTCCCATCCCAGACTCACTCATATGCAAACACATCCACAAAGGGTGACATGACCTTTCCAGAAAACCAGGAAAAGTAGGCTTTTCCGGAATTTTTGATGTAATTTCCTCATCCAAGTAGCATTCCATTCCAACCGCTAATAAATAAACTCAAGTGGTTCTCAAACTAGAAAAGCTTTTGGTTAACAAAATATGCACGACAGATTCTTATCAGCTAGATTCCAGTATTACACTAGACCAAATGAACCATGAAGAAAGCTCTTTACACAGAACAAAACAAGTCACAGAGAACAGACGGGGGGAAAAAAGAGTGCATATTTGAGTCCGTTTTTTCCAACCAGACTAGAAACATTTATGGCTTCCATAAGAAACATTCAAACATCTTTCAGAGTTAATGGTAACTTTGCACACAGACAGAGTTACACCCACATTCCTTGCACTGTATTATTATTAAATAGAGTAATCCAAACCTATCCATCAAAATCAAATCTGACCGACGCCATATACTGATAATATATTCCATATCAAAAGCTATCTATGCATTAATTTATCACACAGTTCTGAGGCGTATAAGTGTATTGAGTATTGTAGAAAAAACAAAAGTCTGGTATTTGTTCAAAAGGTTAATCATAATCTAAACCACCACACCTTCATTATACTATCACTTGTGGTTGCTTTATTATAAACAGGAACGTGCTGACAATCACAATCCTGTTTACAGCATGGAAAATTCGTATGAGTCTCGGTTTCAGGGCATGCAAATCTATGGTATGCTTTGCTGAACCTAAAATATCCTGACAGCTTTCACAAAAAGTAATTTGTTAGGAAATCGCTGAGTGCAGTTGTCTTTATTTAGCTATGCAAATAAGTTTTGAAGCCTTTTCCGATACAGCAAAGAAGACTATTGGTACATGCATCCGTTTAGCTGAAGCTTTATCCAAACTTACCTTGCAGCCTTGGCAGTAAAACTCTCCATTTTTCCCTGGAGGTAGTATGATTTCTCCTGTGGGTATCAGCTGGATCTTCAGCTCCATCATGTTGTGTCTCTTTGACTGTGTCCTTCCTCACTCTGTGTGAGGGGCGCTTCAACTCTTACTGGTGCTACTCTGCTGGATACAGGAGAAAGAGGGACGATATTCCTAAACACAGGATACAAATAAAGAAAGATAAATTAAATCAGCCTAGTAGAATTTACCTATTGCCAAATAGATTATAGATGTGTGAATTGCGTCCAGGGCTCGTCTCACAGCCAGATGTGCAGTATAATTAAAGATTCCTGTCCTGATCTGCTCTGAGCACTAAGAGTCTGCTGTCAGGGCTTCCTCTAGGCTTCAGCATCCTGTCCTCGACATTCCCAGGGTAAACACCGGAGGAGCCCACTCTGTTCCCCTGCCCACACTTAAATCAGATACATGTTACTGCCACCAGCTTCTAAAAAAAGAGCAACTTTCCTATGTATATTAATGTTGACAGGTTAAAGGAAATATCATTTTGGGGGGAAATGGGTAGGATTTAACAAATACGACAGACAGGTGATGAAGCCCTGTTACAAACAAGCCACTGACTTTTAGCCTGAAAACTCTAACCTCAGTATTCTTTTATGGGGCGAATATCAATATACATTTATATTTGTTCTATTAATTACTGCATCTGTCTATCTATTCATTTTTAATTCTAAAATCATATGTTTTAATAAAAAAAAAAAAATCTGTTTCACATCTGTCAGACTTGAATGCTTAAGAAAATGTTAATGAATGAGTAAAGTATAGCTTTTTGGAAGGGAAATGAGAGAGACACACATCCTCTGACCTGTGACATTAGTTGAGACGTTCATGATTTTTTGGCATCAACAGGAAAGAGTGGCCTTGGCATCCCAGGGCACTGTATAATCTAAATTTGGGTAAAAGACACAGGTCTGTGTCAGCATAGCATTTAGTGGGTTACATAAAACTGACTTTTTATGATGACAGTTTAATGGCTTCAGTTGTCTTGCCTGCATATAGTGTGCTGTGATCACTAAAAACAACAGATGGTCAGCATAAGAGCAAAGAGAAATGACAGACTGAATGAAAGATCTCCGCTAAACACAGATGAACTGCAGCTGGTTTACAAGACTCTGAATACTGGAGTAATGATATCCTGTTTGTAAAAGAGGGAAATCATGGAAACATTTTTGAGGTGTGGTAGGTGAGATTGGGTGAAGGGCAGGGCAAAGATAATGCATAACTGTTTTAACCTGGTAAACACAACTGCAAGAGTTATGTAAGAGGCCATTTAGAATAGCTTTCTTGAATGTTACTGGCAGCAACTCGGCTATTTTAGAGGAAAAGGAAGCATCACATATTTCAGTGGCATCCTATTTCCTCTGTCTTGCTCTTATTCTTTTGCAACTTTAAATGCAGTATTTCTCGAGTATTTTCTGCAGTATTTGTCTCAGTAGATGTAGTTTTTCTTGTTATTTGTAAACGTGAACTATGAATAGCTGAATCAATGTATTTTTCTCTCATAAAATAGCCTACCTTTTCTTATTCCCTTAAAATACGCCAATTGTATTGCTTGATATACAAAGAGATTGGCACATGTCTGGTATGTGTCTGAACCTTTACTATTAATAAAAATGTATTAATTTATTTGCAAGCAGAAGTGATTAAACGATTAGGTGTTCGCCTGATTGAAAGGACGGTTGTTTTTATTAATATACGCAACAGCACCACCTGCTGGGTGGGATACGTTACGTCTTCAGTTATAAACATTTATAACGTAGCCTATGTGTAATGCAACAAGAATATTCCATATTATTCCCTACAAATAGATTTAAATTATTTAAAACTTTAAAAGAGTTCATTTTATGTGGGTCTTTAAAATCGAATGTCTAAGTTTATTAGACTTGTTTACCACTTGTTTCAGTGAAATGCATTTTAAAACGGCATTGTTTTAATTTGATTAAGTTCATTTTAGTACTTTAGAATGGATATAAACATTTAAAAGTTTGTAGGAAGGGATGGTATTCCTAAGAAAACAGCCTGGAAATGTGAAAAATAGTCCTAAAGTTGTGTAAAACAGCAATAAATGAATCACACAATAGTATATCATGCCCATTTAACAGTTTACAACACATAAAATGCATTGCTCTGATAACATCTCAATATATAAATATAAAATGTGTGCAATTTTTGTATAATTTGTTACACATAAAAAAAGGTATATAAATGTAATCTATTTGAACTATGTATAACTCAAACTTGATTAAAATAACATCGTGTCTTATTCTCATGATTTTTTTCATTCTTTATTTAATAAAACAGTCACGGAACAACATTAAACAGAATGAAAAAGAAAAAAAAACAAAACGGAAAAATCAAAAGGACGGATGATTTTTTTAATGTATATCCGGTATCGCATCCGGAAGTTTGGCCTACGTATTTTCTTACGTTCACTGTCGTAAAACACATAATTTCCGTTGAAGCAGAGTCATCCAGATACGCAATACGTATTCGTGAATCGCAAGCCCGTACGCACAACGTGCACGGTACGCCATTCCGCTGAGCACAAACCCAGCACACAACTACATTTACTGGCGAGAACCTGCTTTTAATACAGTAAGTTATATTGTTGTATGCAAGAACGTGGATCTTTTCATTTGTAATTATTTAATTCATTTAAAAAAAAAGTTATCTAACGTAGTTTTTTTGGTAATGCTTGTTCGCGGAAACAAGTTTCTTGTGTAATATGTAGTAAGCTAAGCTAACATGCTAGCTCCTTCTCTAACAAAACCGTGAAACTGCAGCAAGTATTCATATCATAAACATGGGAATATATGTATTTTAATTTGATCTGCAAAATCTGTAAAATTGTGTCTGTTATTTAAGGTTTATATGGCGTCTTTAATAAATAAATAATGGCTTTGTTTTTTGCTTCGGCTAGTTTCGGCACGATAGGGAACAATTCAGGCGCGATAGCCAAGTTAACGTTACTCATTGAGGTTCATTGTTGTGGTTTGGTTTTGATAACAACTGATTGCTCAAATACTAGAATTTAAATTCGGGTTTCCTTTTATTTCCAACAGCTTTGGTTTTTGTTGCATCTCATTTAGTCACTTGTGGCGGTACTTTGAATGAATTCGTAGTGGAGTGTTCAATTCTATTGTAATCTTCAGCGTGCATTTTTTTTTTTGCAGTACACGCTGCCATGGCAGCTGCATTCCCCTACAGAGGTGTACCTGGTACAATGCCTCCAGGTGTTCCTCCACCTCCTGCTGTTGCTCCTGTACCAGACTACATGACTGAGGAGAAGCTGCAAGAGAAAGGTGTGTTTATATGGTTGCTCATGGACTTTTTTTGGAGTTTTTGCTTTGTGTTCTCTAAATGTTTAGTGACGTGGTTTGTTTTATCTTCGCTGCAGCTCGGAAATGGCAGCAGCTTCAGGCCAAACGCTACTCGGAGAAGAGGAAATTTGGCTTTGTGGATGCTCAGAAAGAGGACATGCCACCTGAGCATGTGCGCAAAATCATCAGGGATCATGGTGACATGACGAACAGGAAATTTCGGCATGACAAGAGGGTCTACCTTGGGTAGGAATATTTGTTTTTGACGAGGTAACTGATATTTTTGTATGTCCATTATTAATGTGTATGTTGCTTTTTTTGTCTGCAGGGCCTTGAAATACATGCCCCATGCAGTGCTCAAACTGCTGGAGAACATGCCCATGCCCTGGGAGCAGATCAGAGATGTTCCTGTGCTCTACCACATTACTGGTGCCATTTCATTTGTAAATGAAATCCCATGGGTGATTGAGCCGGTGTACATTGCTCAGTGGGGGTAGGTGACATGTTTAATGTTATGTTTTTGCAGAGCAGAGATTGAAACATTTTGCAGATTTTTTTGCTGTTTTGAAAGCTCTAGATGTAATTGTTTGCAGGGCTGCTCAAATTTTTTTAATATTTTAGTATGGCTGCGATAATTCGAATTTCTTTTTTCCCCCACCAGCACAATGTGGATCATGATGCGTCGTGAAAAACGAGACAGGCGGCACTTCAAGCGCATGCGTTTCCCCCCGTTTGACGATGAAGAGCCTCCGTTGGATTATGCAGACAACATCCTGGATGTTGAGCCACTGGAGGCAATCCAGATGGAGCTGGACCCTGAAGAGGACTCCTCTGTGGCAGAATGGTTATATGAGCATCAGCCTCTAAAAGATACCACAAAGTGAGTGTTGATGACGATTGGGGGAAAAAATGGTTTCTTGTATCTTTTGTTTATGTTCTATCTTTTCCTTCCACAGATATGTGAATGGGACCACATACAGACGCTGGCAGTTCACTTTACCAATGATGTCCACTCTGTATCGATTGGCTAATCAGCTGCTGACAGACTTGGTGGATGGAAACTACTTCTACTTGTTTGACTTGAAGGCTTTCTTCACCTCTAAAGCGTTGAACATGGCCATTCCAGGGGGACCCAAATTTGAGCCTCTTGTCAGGGACATTAACCTTCAGTATGTTACCTAGTTCTGTAGCATAATTGACCATTACGTTTTATTTTCTCCAGGAGTCTAACTTGGTTTGTTTTTAGGGATGAAGACTGGAATGAATTCAACGACATCAACAAGATCATAATCAGACAACCAATCAGGACAGAGTACAAAATTGCATTCCCTTACCTATACAACAACCTGCCACATCATGTGCATCTCACATGGTATGAAACTTTATGCCTACGGTTTTATGCTTCTATACAAATTGTGATTTTTGCTGAACTAATGATTTGAGATTGTTCATGCAGGTACCACACACCAAATGTGGTGTTCATCAAGACTGAGGATCCTGATCTTCCAGCCTTCTACTTTGACCCTCTGATCAACCCCATCTCTCACAGGCACTCTGTCAAGGTCAGAAGTTCAACTGATTAATTAAACCGTACCTGTAAGTTTCCAGATTTACTCCTTGTAATTGCAAGCTTCTGTTTTCACCATAGAGCCAAGAGCCACTGCCAGATGACGATGAGGAGTTTGAACTGCCTGAGTATGTTGAGCCATTCCTGAAGGAGACG
The DNA here is from genome assembly GCA_032353835.1 of Enteromius viviparus. Lineage (NCBI taxonomy): Eukaryota > Metazoa > Chordata > Actinopteri > Cypriniformes > Cyprinidae > Enteromius > Enteromius viviparus. The sequence continues at coordinate 1,801,052 of JAUCNO010001758.1, read as the reverse complement.
CCTCTCTATTCTGACAACACAGCCAATGGGATTGCGCTGTTGTGGGCCCCTCGTCCATTTAATCTCCGCTCAGGAAGAACCAGACGGGCCATTGATGTGCCTCTCATCAAAAACTGGTTTGTATTGAACGATATTCTTTATTTGCACACTAAAATGGGCGGTTTTCAAAGAACACATTTTTACAATCTACTTTGCTGCTTTTGCATTCATCTATGTAAACATGATCTTATCAAACTTGATCCTGGAGGGCCGGTGTCATGCAGAATTCAGCTCTAACTTCCCTCAGCACACCTGCCTAGAAGTTTTAAGCATATCTAGTAAGACTCTTAGTAGCTGATTAAGGTGTGTTTGAGGGTTGGAGCTAAACTCTGCATGGACGTCTTTGATGGCATTTTCTGCAGATAACTTGGCGTTCTAAAATGTCATTTAATTTATTTTTCATAAGTTTAACTTTTTGTGCCTTGTCTCTCACATTTTTTACCTCAAAAACGTATTCTATGCGAATTGCCACTAACACATGTCGGGTTTATGTTTAAGAGACCGTACAAGAAGACTATAATGTCTGAGTATAAGCTCTGTATTTTTTCGCTAACACCTTTAGGTATCGTGAGCACTGTCCGGCTGGCCAGCCTGTGAAGGTGCGTGTGTCTTACCAGAAGCTCCTGAAGTACTACGTGTTGAATGCTTTAAAACACAGGCCACCTAAGGCACAGAAAAAGAGGTGAGAGTGCTATTCCAACGCTTGTTTCATTAAAAAATATTGATGCCTTTAATAATGGTTGTATATGACTTATCTTTTAGATACCTGTTCCGCTCTTTCAAAGCCACCAAATTCTTCCAGTCCACAAAGCTAGATTGGGTAGAAGTCGGTCTCCAGGTGTGCCGGCAGGGCTACAACATGCTGAACCTGCTGATTCACAGAAAGAACCTCAACTACCTGCACTTGGACTACAACTTCAACTTGAAGCCTGTGAAAACCCTCACCACAAAGGAACGTAAGAAGTCCAGATTCGGGAATGCGTTCCACTTGTGCCGTGAGGTTCTGCGTTTGAGTAAGCTTGTGGTGGACAGTCATGTGCAGTACAGGCTCGGAAATGTTGACGCTTTCCAGGTATAATATACAATGATGAATGTAGTTTCTATTTGGCTAATTGTTATTGTTTTGTTATTAAAGTATTTTGTTTACCTTGTAGCTGGCAGATGGACTGCAGTACATCTTCGCCCACGTTGGTCAATTGACTGGCATGTACCGCTACAAGTACAAGCTCATGAGGCAGATCAGAATGTGCAAAGATCTGAAGCATCTCGTCTACTACCGCTTCAACACAGTGAGTAACACTCAATTCAACCGAATACATCATTTTGTGAAGCAAATAATTTTCCTGTGATTGTATTTTTGGTGAATTGATGCTATGCCTTGCATCTAAAGTAGTCTTGTTTTTATAGGGCCCAGTCGGAAAAGGTCCAGGCTGTGGGTTCTGGGCTTCAGGATGGAGAGTCTGGCTGTTCTTCATGAGAGGCATCACTCCTCTTCTGGAGCGGTGGCTTGGCAATCTTCTGGCCAGGCAGTTTGAGGGTAAAATGAGATTTTATTCATAAGCAAAAAGCATGTATAAGGATATAGTTACATTTTCAAGGATAACAAATACTAATTTCCTTGTGTAATGCTGTTTAGGTCGACACTCCAAGGGTGTTGCAAAAACTGTGACTAAACAGCGTGTGGAATCTCACTTTGATCTGGAGTTGAGAGCTGCTGTTATGCATGACATCCTGGATATGATGCCTGAAGGTATCAAGCAGAACAAGGCCAGAACCATCTTGCAGCATCTCAGCGAGTCATGGAGATGCTGGAAGGCCAACATCCCTTGGAAGGTAAACTTTTGGTCCAAGCTATTTGCTGTCTTCCAATGATATGATTAAATTTTGAAATTTATCATTAAGGGTTTTTTTTTCAGGTTCCTGGGCTTCCAACTCCCATTGAGAACATGATTCTCCGCTACGTGAAGGCCAAAGCTGATTGGTGGACCAACACAGCCCACTACAACCGTGAGAGAATCAGAAGAGGAGCAACTGTGGATAAGACTGTGTGTAAGAAGAACCTGGGACGTCTCACTCGATTGTATCTAAAGGCGGAGCAGGAGAGACAGCACAATTACCTGAAGGTAAATTTCTTGGGAAACAATGTTTTTGAACAGGCTGCTATTGCTGATAAAGAACACAAAGATTGATGCATTTTTATTTTATAGGATGGACCTTACATCACAGCTGAGGAGGCCGTGGCCATCTACACCACCACAGTGCACTGGCTGGAGAGTCGTCGTTTCTCTCCAATCCCATTCCCTCCTCTGTCTTACAAACATGACACTAAGCTGCTCATCCTGGCTTTGGAGAGACTCAAGGAGGCTTACAGGTTAGGCCAGTCCTATAAAAGCAAGCTAATTGGATGCACTGGTTTTGTCTAGATGTTTGCGTCTTTTCTAACTTTGCTTTCTTTTTATCTAGTGTAAAGTCAAGGCTAAACCAGTCACAGCGTGAGGAGTTGGGTCTGATTGAGCAGGCCTATGATAATCCTCACGAGGCTCTGTCCAGAATCAAACGTCACCTTCTCACTCAGAGAGCCTTCAAAGAGGTTTTCACACACTTATTTTAGCATACTTTATATTACAACAAGAGTTCTCTTAGCCTGTTGCTGGTTCTAGCTTGCGTCTAAAGGGGTTCTTTTTCTCTCTAGGTGGGCATTGAGTTCATGGACCTTTACAGTCACTTGGTACCGGTTTATGATGTTGAGCCTCTAGAAAAGATTACAGATGCTTACCTGGATCAGTACCTCTGGTACGAAGCAGATAAGCGCAGACTTTTTCCACCCTGGATCAAACCAGCTGACACAGAGCCACCTCCACTGCTGGTCTACAAATGGTGCCAAGGTGAGTAGTTGTTGTTGTTGTTGTTTTTTTTGGTGGATGATATAACACAGGGTGGCAAATATAAAGCTGACAAAGCTGTAATACACTATTGCAGTCTTGTAGTGTGGTCAAAAGTACAGAGTTTGGTATCAGGCATTACTGAAATTGAAAAAAATGGTAGTGTTTTAAAGCTGCATCTTTCAGAGAATCTGAGCAGAAACGTAAGGGATCTGCTCATAGTCACAACTTTTACGTGTATCTGTGTCCTCCGTAAAGAGTGTGAAGAGATTTTCATTGCAAATTACAGACATTACTAAGCACATGAACACAATGATTAACTAGAACCAAAGTTTGCACTTTTAACGACACTACAGTGTTGGCCTTTTATATTGCTAATTATATTGCTGTATTGCTAATTTATAATTATGTCATCTAGGAATCAACAACCTGCAGGATGTGTGGGAGACGGCAGAAGGCGAATGCAACGTCATGCTGGAGTCTCGCTATGAGAAGATGTATGAGAAGATTGACTTGACATTGCTGAACAGGCTTCTGCGTCTCATTGTTGATCACAACATTGCTGATTACATGACGGCCAAAAACAACGTTGTCATTAACTATAAGGTCTGTTTATTGCATTTGTAATAGAGTTTGCAATTAATTTATTTCTCTCTAAATGCTTTTGAGGAATCATATTAGAAATTTCCTTTCAATACTATGTTTGATTTTTAGTATCTGTGTATTCTCTTTACAGGACATGAACCACACAAACTCGTACGGTATCATCCGTGGCCTGCAGTTTGCCTCTTTCATCGTTCAGTACTATGGGCTGGTGATGGACCTGCTTGTGCTGGGTCTGCACAGAGCCAGTGAGATGGCTGGACCTCCTCAGATGCCGAATGACTTTCTCAGCTTTCAAGACACGGCCACTGAGAGTGCCCATCCTATACGTCTATACTGCAGATACATAGACCGCATTCACATCTTTTTCAGGTTAGTAGTGCAGATAAAATAAACCTGCCTGTTGTGTAGTATTGAGATTTTTATTATATGAATTTGTGTTTTTGATTATGTATAGGTTCTCTGCTGATGAGGCGAGAGATCTGATCCAAAGGTACTTGACCGAACACCCAGACCCCAACAATGAGAACATTGTGGGCTACAACAATAAGAAATGCTGGCCAAGAGATGCGAGGATGAGACTGATGAAACATGATGTGAACTTGTAAGTGCTTCAGACTTTTTGTTTTTGTAAATCTCTTAACAAAGAGAAACATGCACATGGAATAATTGATTTTCTTATCACCTAGGGGCCGTGCTGTGTTTTGGGACATTAAGAATCGCCTCCCTCGTTCTGTGACAACAGTTCAGTGGGAGAACAGCTTTGTGTCTGTGTATAGCAAGGACAACCCAAACCTACTCTTCAACATGTGTGGCTTTGAGTGTCGTATCCTTCCCAAGTGCCGCACTAGTTATGAGGAATTTACGCACAAAGATGGTGTGTGGAATTTGCAGAATGAGGTAAGGAGAATAACAAAAGTACTAAGAAATAACTATTGGCACATCAGAAATGATGGTGGATAATTGTGTTGATTTTTAGGTAACAAAGGAAAGGACAGCACAGTGTTTCTTGCGTGTAGATGACGAGTCCATGCAGAGGTTCCACAACAGAGTGCGACAGATCCTGATGGCTTCTGGGTCCACCACCTTCACAAAAGTATAAGCCCTGAACCTTAAAATCAAAACAACCCTAGCCAACATGTGGTCTTACATAATGTTGCTCTTCTCAGATTGTGAACAAATGGAACACTGCTCTGATTGGTCTGATGACGTACTTCCGTGAAGCTGTGGTCAACACTCAAGAGCTTTTAGACCTGCTGGTGAAATGCGAGAATAAGATCCAAACCCGTATCAAGATTGGATTGAACTCGAAAATGCCTAGTCGTTTCCCTCCTGTGGTGTTTTACACCCCTAAAGAGTTGGGTGGACTGGGAATGCTTTCCATGGGACATGTATTGATTCCACAGTCTGACCTTAGGTAGGTTATTTGCATTTTTTTATTAGTTTCTTTTATTAGCATCTTCATGGAAATGAAGCATCCACAGATGCAGGTTATTGATGTTAAATTCTTCTTTTCTTGCTCAGGTGGTCCAAACAAACTGATGTGGGCATCACTCATTTCCGCTCCGGTATGAGTCATGAAGAGGATCAGCTGATTCCTAATCTGTACCGTTACATCCAGCCATGGGAGAGCGAGTTCATTGACTCCCAGAGAGTTTGGGCTGAATACGCCCTCAAACGTCAAGAGGCCATTGCTCAGAACAGGTACTTGTTCTCCTAACCAAACCCAATTCTTGATTTTGTAGAAGGGTTCATTCTTATTAAAATGAGTTTGATTCTCCTCAGGCGTTTGACACTGGAGGATCTGGAGGACTCCTGGGACAGAGGTATTCCACGCATCAACACACTCTTCCAGAAGGACAGACACACACTGGCTTACGACAAGGGCTGGAGAGTCAGAACAGACTTCAAGCAGTATCAGGTAAAAGTCTTTAAACATGCAATTCGTATTTTCAAAATTGGAAAGCAGTACCAGACATCACTTAGAGGTTTTTGATTGTGTTTTCAGGTGTTGAAGCAAAATCCATTCTGGTGGACTCACCAGAGGCATGACGGAAAATTGTGGAATTTAAACAACTACCGTACTGACATGATCCAGGCTCTTGGAGGGGTGGAAGGCATTCTTGAGCATACACTTTTCAAGGGAACCTACTTCCCCACCTGGGAGGGTCTCTTCTGGTAGGACCTTTTTAATGTTAACACACATCCAGTATAGTTAACCCAGTTTTTGATGTTTTTAAGATTCATTGACTCAACATTTTAATCTCTAATAGGGAGAAGGCCAGTGGTTTCGAAGAGTCCATGAAATGGAAGAAACTCACCAATGCTCAGAGATCTGGTCTGAACCAGATTCCTAATCGACGATTCACCTTGTGGTGGTCTCCTACAATTAACAGAGCCAATGTATGTCTATGAAAAGCTGTTGGATTTTTTATTTTTTATAATTTTTTTTGAGACTCACTCATTCTTTTGATGTTCTCGTAGGTATATGTGGGTTTCCAAGTGCAGTTGGACCTCACTGGAATCTTCATGCATGGTAAAATCCCAACTCTCAAGATCTCCCTGATCCAGATCTTCAGAGCTCACTTGTGGCAGAAGATTCATGAGAGCATTGTCATGGATCTGTGTCAGGTAAAAAGATGCACTTCCTTTGCTATTATGCATTGAATAATACTCATGCTTGTTTAACAAGACCGTTCTGTTAAAAATATTTGTGTGGTTTCACATTTAAGCTGAAGTATTGCTAACAATTGGCTTATTCAGAAGAGCACCATCAGTAAACGTTTGTTGGATCTGTGTAGGTGTTTGACCAAGAGCTGGATGCTTTGGAGATCGAGACTGTCCAGAAAGAGACAATCCATCCCAGGAAGTCTTACAAGATGAATTCCTCCTGTGCTGACATTCTGTTGTTTGCCTCCTACAAGTGGAACGTCTCTCGCCCCTCACTTCTAGCAGACTCCAAGTATGTTTGTTTGAAATGAATGAACACAATTCTTTCTAATATATCAGAAGAGAGATGAAAAAGTCTCACAATGCTCGCATGTAGAGTCCCATATTGAAAATGTCAGTCAAGTTGTGTTGGATGCTTAAACTTTTTTTTTTCTATAGGGATGTTATGGACAGCACCACCACACAGAAATACTGGATTGACATTCAGCTCAGATGGGGTGACTACGACTCCCATGATATTGAGCGATACGCCAGGGCCAAGTTCTTGGACTACACCACTGACAACATGAGTATTTACCCATCACCCACTGGAGTCCTGATTGCCATCGATCTGGCCTACAACCTTCACAGGTCAGTATTTTGTAGCAAATTGTGCAGACAATTTATAATACAGTCAAGTACAACTTAGTTATGCGTTCCAAAAATGGCGACACAGCAGCAAGTATTTGATTCGTTTGTTTCTCCCTCTACAGTGCTTATGGTAACTGGTTCCCTGGGGGCAAGCCCCTGATCCAGCAGGCCATGGCGAAGATAATGAAGGCCAACCCGGCTCTGTATGTGCTGCGAGAGCGAATCCGCAAGGGTCTGCAACTCTACTCTTCAGAGCCCACTGAGCCTTACCTGTCTTCCCAGAACTACGGAGAACTCTTTTCCAACCAGATCATCTGGTTTGTGGATGACACCAATGTGTATAGAGTCACCATCCACAAGGCAAGTTAAATTAGCATCATGATGTTGTCCCTTTTGGTTTTCATGATGTTTTTTCTATAGGTTGTGTGCCAGATATTTGAATCTTTCATTTCCCCGTTTTAGACATTTGAAGGTAACTTGACCACAAAACCAATCAATGGAGCCATTTTCATCTTTAACCCCAGAACTGGACAGCTTTTCCTGAAAATCATTCACACATCTGTATGGGCAGGACAAAAGCGTCTTGGACAGGTGAGTCACTGTATGCTCTGTATTTGGTCTCTGTGAGGTTACTATGGTCTGCTCAACGCAATCACTCATGTGGCTCTGTTTACTTAGACATTTTGCATTTTTGCTTTTGTAGCTGGCTAAGTGGAAAACTGCTGAAGAAGTGGCTGCCCTGATTCGATCGCTGCCTGTTGAAGAGCAGCCCAAGCAGATTATTGTGACCAGGAAAGGCATGTTGGATCCTCTTGAGGTAAGAAAAACCCAGTTAAAGTCAAAGTAGCTGTGTTATAGCACTGGAAAGTTTTTTAGGATGTAAACTTTTATGTTAACAGCTGTCTGTTTTCCTCAGGTGCACTTGCTGGACTTCCCCAACATTGTGATCAAGGGATCTGAGCTCCAACTGCCCTTCCAGGCCTGTCTGAAAGTGGAGAAGTTTGGAGATCTCATTCTGAAGGCCACCGAGCCTCAAATGGTCCTGTTCAATTTGTATGATGACTGGCTGAAGACCATCTCCTCTTACACTGTAAATCTAGCTCTTATATTATTTTTTTTTTCCCAACTAAAACTATTAGTAGCTGCTTAGAGTTATACTGTTCATTACTATGTTGTCTAAAGCTAGTATGTTTTTGCTTGCCTAGGCATTCTCTCGTTTGATCTTAATCCTGAGAGCACTTCACGTCAACAACGACCGTGCTAAAGTTATCCTGAAGCCTGATAAAACCACAATCACTGAGCCTCACCATATCTGGCCCACACTGACCGATGAGGAATGGATCAAAGTGGAGGTGCAACTCAAAGATCTCATCCTGGCTGACTATGGCAAGAAGAACAAGTGAGTACAAGATAATTGCTGACTTCTGGGTGCATAAGGTGTGGAATGGTCAACTTTTTAGATATTAATTTTGTTTGCTTTTCCACAGCGTGAATGTGGCATCTTTGACTCAGTCTGAAATCAGGGACATCATCCTGGGTATGGAGATCTCCGCTCCATCTCAGCAGAGACAGCAGATCGCCGAGATCGAGAAGCAGACCAAGGAGCAGTCTCAGCTAACAGCCACACAAACTCGCACTGTAAACAAACACGGAGATGAGATTATCACCTCCACCACCAGCAACTACGAGACACAGACCTTCTCGTCTAAAACTGAATGGAGAGTTAGGTATGGAAAGTTTTCCGTTACTTGTTGTGATTTATAGTTGTAAAAAAACCCACAGCTAGACTGTTTTTAAACGCTCTTCTTGATCTCACAGGGCAATCTCTGCTGCCAACTTGCACTTACGTACTAATCACATCTACGTGTCATCGGATGACATTAAAGAAACAGGCTACACTTACATTCTGCCCAAGAATGTGCTGAAAAAGTTCATCTGCATCTCGGATCTGCGTGCTCAGGTTATAATAACTGACTTCTTATAACATTTTCTCTTGTGAATCCTCTTCATTAGTTGTATTCTAAACCTGAATTTTGCTTGCATTTATATTTTTCCTGTAGATTGCTGGTTATCTGTATGGAACCAGCCCTCCAGATAACCCTCAGGTAAAGGAAATCCGCTGCATCGTGATGGTGCCACAGTGGGGTACGCATCAGACGGTTCACCTGCCCAACCAGCTGCCACAACACGAGTACTTGAAGGTCAGTAGGTTAAACACAAGCCTATTGATTGGTGTAATCAGCAGTCTACATCCCAATCTTCCCAATCTAATCAAATCCTTAAATTTCATAGGAAATGGAGCCACTTGGATGGATCCATACACAGCCCAATGAATCGCCTCAGCTATCTCCTCAGGATGTGACCACCCATGCCAAGGTCATGGCTGACAACCCATCCTGGGATGGCGAGAAGACTATCATTATCACTTGCAGGTACAGTTTTAGCACTAATGCACTTTGGCTGCATTCTTAACAGTCCGAGTTTAATGCTTAGCCGGTGTGATGTATTAAATGTGGCATTGTGGGGTTTTTCTTATCTAGTTTCACTCCTGGTTCCTGCACGCTGACGGCCTACAAGCTGACTCCCAGTGGATACGAGTGGGGTCGACAAAACACAGACAAGGGAAATAACCCCAAAGGTTACTTGCCATCTCACTACGAAAGAGTCCAGATGCTCTTGTCTGACCGTTTCCTTGGGTTCTTCATGGTGCCTGGCCAAGTCTCCTGGAACTACAACTTCATGGGTTAGCATAGCCTTTAAATAATGATACATTTTGAAGGGAATTTTCACCTTTTGTAAACTGCAGATACAACATTGTTTGTTTTTCTAACCGCTACCTTTGCGTTCTAGGTGTTCGCCATGATCCCAACATGAAATATGATCTACAGTTGGCCAACCCGAAAGAGTTCTACCATGAAGTTCACAGGCCATCTCACTTCCTCAACTTTGCTTCCCTGCAGGAGGGTGAAATCTATAATGCTGATCGTGAAGATATGTATGGATAATAGTATGTATGGATAACAGTGACTATATAAAGTAAATACACCCAAGAGGCGGTGTTTTTGTAATGTTTTGTCACCAAGACTCACTCTATACTGTTTGCAGTAATTTAAATACTTAGAAAACTCAAAGCATGTCATCTGTTTATTGCTTTATCATAAATCCCTGGCATTGAGTTGATTATGCTTATTGCTAAAAGCACATTTTGTGCTTGCTTTCTGAATTAATTCTCATCTAAAAATATCTGTACCTTTTTTCGTAATTGTTTGTAGTACATTGTGTTTTTTTTATAAATCCAGAATTTGTCTGTACCCTGTAGCTATGTTGTGCATCTGTTATGTACACTGTAGTTTGGGTTTAAATAAAGATTGCCACTTTTATAAGAAGTTTAGCTTGAATTTATTGTCATTTCTGTTGGTTTCATGGTTTAAATCGTTAGTGTGTCCTCTGAAGGAACATTAGCTGTTCTATCTAAAGAGCAAGGACACTGTATGCCTTCAGAGCAAACCAATCTGCATGCATATGTTCCAGTCCACTGAGCAGCTCAGCCCTGAACATATATGGCAAGTTGTTTTCACATTTATTGCTTAAAGATGTGTCTAATTTGATAAATTCATTAAAATGGCACTGCTTGATTTAATTAACTGTTAAAATGTTGACACCAATGGAAAAAGAATAGTTCAATAGTCTTTTTGTGTGTGTGTGCACAAAGCATTCTCTTGGCTTATAATATTAAGGTTGATCACATGGTTCTTGCTATCTTTCTGGCATTTGAATGTGTTAATTTTGTTTCTGCCTATGCAGGTTCAGAAAGCTTTTGTATTTCGCTAGATTGTCTTAATTTATATTCCATAATATATTCCTTAATTTATATTTGTATTTTACAAAGTACAAAGTTTATATATTAAATATATTTAGAAATATAAATTATATGATATATGTACATTCATGTAAATGTAACTATTTTTAAAAAATATATACATAAGCATACTCTGCGCACACGTGTAAAAAAAACTTTTATTTTGGATGCGATTAATCATTTGACAGTGGTAGTAATAAATTTACCAAGACCAATTTCTTTATTTTAAGTTAAAGTTAGTGGTTTGAGATCAGTAAATGCAGTGCCATATATAACACAGAAAAACAAAGTACCTTTATTGCCTTTATCTAGCAGGTTTGTTTCGGTAAAATTATTTCAATAATAGAGTGAACTGAATAGAGTTTTGCTTGTAATTCCTACGACCAAACATGCACAGAAGAACAATAGTAGCTGCTTTGGTTTTACAGTAAAATTTCTTAAATATTTTTCCAATTGCTTCTAGTATCTCTTTCAAGTTTCCTAGAAGCAGATCAGATTTTTTCATGACATTACAATCCAGTGGCGTAGGCAGAAATTGTATTTTGGGCGGGCCATTGAAAAAGTGAGCGGGCCTATATTTTTTCCTAGAAAAAATATTACTTAAATAAATATACTCATATAAACCTGATTTTATTCGGCAATGAATAAATAAATCAGGTTTATATTAATATATATATTTTTTAATACATTTGAATAATAAAAATAAACTAAAAATGTATTTTGATCAAACTTGCCTGGGTGGGCCAGGGAGTAATGTGGGCGGGCCAGTGCCGCCCTGGCCCATTACTGGCTACGCCCCTGTTACAATCACTTTTACCTAAAGTAAAATAAGAAATGTCACTGGTAATAATGAGGATATAGTGTCACAGACAAGTTTACTAGCATGTAAAACTGAAATAGACTAAACTTTTATTAGTAATTTTATTTTTAGTAATTAGCGAAAAATAATAAATAATATGTGCTTGTTAGTTTGAATGTAAAAACAGCTTGCCATATTTTCTAGATATTAAAGCTCTCGGGTTGCATTGGTTAGAAAAGAAGGAGGTAATATCCATGGCGAACAAGCACTGTGGGCTGTCCTGCCATATAGATATATATCTGTTCAGCTACTTTTTATGAAAAGTATAGTATGTATGCAAACATGGACAGCCATAATTGATCCACAGGTTAGTGGGCGTACATCTTCAGGTTAAGACACGCAAACTCTTTACGCCGCATAGACACGTCTCTTTTATATCTCAGTCGCGTTTATTGGAGCGTATTAACATGATGTAGTTAAAAAACAAACTGGAGCGAAATGCATGCCTTTAAAAGTGAAACGAAAGAAAAGGATCTGCGTGCGGACTGAACGCATGTTAAGATTTGACTGTCAAGAGGAATTGCGATTATTGCTGTTCGAATTTAAGTTCATCTCAAGTACATTATGGAGACTTGCGTGATGATAGCCGTCGAGGAAAACCAAAACGATATCGTAAAGACACATTCGTGCTTCGACAGGACGTGTTCATCCATGACAGTGGACGATGTGTATGAAATAGCTAAAGCGGTGGGAGCAGAAGTCGAGAAGCTAATCGACAGCTATGGGAAGTCGAGCGTGGAGGGTCTGGTGTCTCACATAGTGAAAGTGTTGGAGCTTCTAGAGAGTTTCGCAGCGAGAAACCAAGCATATAAATGTAAAGAAGAGGAACTGTTGAAGGCCTTTGAGTCGTTACAGATACAGCAGCAGAAGAAACGACAAGTGAAGGAGTGCGATGAGTCCAGCAACGGTAGCGTTACAGAGAGTGGGGTGAGAACATGGTCGACATATCAACACTGTTACTGTAGTAAGACTAACGTAGCTTGTTAAACTGCGTTTCAGATGTCTTGAAAATTATGTTCTCGAACAAATGTGCTTTTAATATCATGGACGGAGCTGTTATGTAGGCAGAGCTGCACTCTAGTATAACGCCTTAATCTAGATGGACTTTTGATTCGAATCGCGTTGATCGATTCTAGGAAATGCCAATAGAGGGCACTTCCGGTCTCAATATATGTCATTTTGAAGAACATCATGTACCATCAGTTGCTGATGGGGATTTTGGACTAACTTATATGACCCATTAAGCAGGTTAAACGTTTTGTGTTATGAACGAGTCAATGAATTTAGTCCGATTAACCGAATCGTAAAAACACATTAACAAGCAAGTTATAGTCTTCTAATTTGCCTGTCTACAAATCCACAACAAGCTATATAATAACACATTAATAACCTAAATGAATGATTAATTAAATTAATTAAAACATTTAATAAGATAAAAGTAATACAATGTCTGGTTTTCTGTTCTGAGTGATTTACAAGCCACTGTGACCTGTCAAAATGGTTAGGCTTTTGAAACTTATGTCAGTGTGACTCCTGGTGAGTCTTACATAATGTGTTTGTGGTTTGAAAGAATTTTTGCAATGATTCTGTTTTTGTCCCCTTAAGGACTGGCATCAGAAGGAGAAAAAACTAAAGGGAAATGTAGAAGTGTTACAGTCCCAGGTGCAACACCTCAAGGAAGAGAATCGGGAGCTTCTGGCCCGCCTACAGTGCACACACTCAAAAGAAGGTAAAATTAACTGATGGTTAAATTAACATGAAATTAAATGTAAGTGCCATCTCAATTTTAATAAATAAAATACCTATTCTGAAAGGAAACCATAAAATATTTTCAGTTTAGATGGCAAAAACCTAATGGAATGATTCATAATAATTCAGGTTTAATGAAATACCATTAACAAGTGTTTCAGATTATTGAAAATGAAATGGAAAAATTACTGAATAAATTGGAAAAGTCTGGGATATGTCACCAAAGACAAATTTGTTGTTTTTACTGAGCGATCTATTGATTCAAATTTATGAGATCAGCCTTTTATTTAAATTCAAATAAATACATTTTTAAAAATTTATATTCCACAGTAAAATGTACACAATGCATTTAGGCGAATAAAAAAAATACAAATAACAAATTTGCCGTCACATACATCATCATAAAAATATTTATTTTTAAGATAATTAGAGTCTTAAATGGTTTTATATTTATAGCATTTTTCCTTGTTGCACCAATTCAGTTTACTTTCATTGTTATGGACAGTATAAAGTTCAAAATGTAATTGCTTGTGCTTTAAAAAGTCATGAGATCATGTTATTCCGATCCTTATATCAGAGAAATACAACTCCTCAGAGCATATGAGCTCTCAGATATATTTCAGACTCAATAAAGCTGAGTTTATTTCTTTTACGAAAGGGGTTATTCATTTATTAGTCAACTCAGTAGCCAGGAATGCAGTCAAATTTGCTCATTCTCATATTAGAAAACAGACTATTTTAAAATATGACCTTACGTTTGCTTCCTTTTTCTAGACCACACACAGCGTCAGGAACGAGAGGTGATGCTCAAGCTGAAGGAAGTGGTGGATAAGCAACGGGATGAGTTAAGAGCGAAAGTGCAGGAGATTTCTAGCATGTCCAAGGAAGTGGAAGCGGTATGGGTCTGGTATAATTGTGCTGAGTTGCTTAAACGAGTCTGAACCATGGTCTATTTTTAGAGAAACGAAATATCTTGCACTTAAAATGAAAGCAAATGTATATGTGCACTTAAAAATACAGAGTGTTTTATTTCTAAAAATGTTCAAATCTGTTTGATATTTCTTTTACATTTCTCTTTAACAATAAATGCGTTACTGTGGTAACCAGGTTGTTTTTCCCCCAGTAAAACCTGTTCTCTTCAGCGGACCTAGTTACTATCAAGGTTTTCTTTGTTGAATTTGGAACACCGTGTCAACAGTGTGTCACTCTGTTACAAAATGTAGTTGCTCATGAATTGCATATAGCTGTGGTTTGGAGCTGAAGTTATTACTTTCCCCTTTTATGCCTTACGTTTGCCTTGCCTTGGTTTTGAAACTGGTCAAACTGGTGCCACGCAGTAGACTGCTTCATAGAAAAATTCATAATTTGCCTTAAGCTAACTTAATAATTTAAGCTCAACCAATTGCACATGTACAACATTTATAAACGAGTGTGTTATTTAACATGTTTCTACAGCTCCAGGAGCAACAGGAGCGACTAATGAAGATAAACGCAGAGCTCAGACACAAACAGAACATCATACAGACTCAGCTGAAGAGTGCAGTGGAGAGGAGGGCCGACCTGGAGGCAGACCTGTGTGAGAAACAGAAAGAGACTGAGCGCTTGAACTCACAATTACAAAGAGCCAGCGTACATACTGCTGTTGAAAAGGTTAGTCACATTAATTTTACACTAATGCTTATTAACACGCTAGCTGTCCGGTATTGGATTACTTGTATTTCCTAAAGGCATAATCAGACAGAAGCTTGTATGTTCCTCTTGCTTTAGCACAGGGCCTAATTTCCTCTTTGGTTGGTTGGACGAAGCATATATAGGTCACATTTGCTTTCACAGGAGTGGAAAGGACATGTTTGTTCAGAACTCCCCTTCAGCATACAAACATTTTGGGATGCTTAATTAAATTCCAACATTAAAACCTTTCACTTTAGTTTTATCATGATTAGCAAATGATCAAATAATGCAAAATATTAAGTACATAAGTAGTATTTCACATTTAAATATTGTATTAATTTATATTAATAACTTTTTTATTAACATTTTGTTCTTATTATTAAAATATGATTATTTGATCATTTATCTTAATTAAAATGTAATTCTAATTTAAGTTAAACAATTGATTTTTAACAGATATTTAACAGAGTTTATTTAAATTCAGAAATAAAATCTGCTTTTAGTATTCAACAAAAAATGCAAAATATTTAAAGTTATACACTCAACGAGATCTGTAATATTATTTAAAAAGCAACTGATTTATTATTTTATGTATAAATATTACATTAAATAATGTTGAATTTTATTGTTATATTAAGTTTATTGTTTTATTTATTATTTAAATAAAAACATATTTCTAATTTAAGTTTATTTAATTTAATTAACAAAGATTAATTAAATTCAGAAATAAAATAGGCTTTTAGTAATTAACAAAAAATGCAATGTTGTATTACATCAAATCATTTTAAACTTTTTATTTATTTACTGTTTATTATTAAAACATTATTATTTTAGCATTTATCTTATTTAAATGTAATTCTTTATTTAAGTTTAATTTATTTTATTAACAGATATTATTCAAAGGTAGTTAAATAATAGTTATTAATAAAAATGTAAAAGGTTAATGTTGCAAAATTGGACTTTTAATACACTTTTAATAAACTAGACATGTAGTCAGACATATATAAATTATTTAGAAAGCAATTGTTTTTTAAAATTTTTATTTTACATTTAAATATTGTGAAATTATACATTTTTTAAAAATATTATAATATTTTTAAAAAATGTATAATTTCACAATATTTAAATGTAAAATAAAAATTTTAAAAAACAATTGCTTTCTAAATAATTTA
>JAUCNO010001758.1:1754785-1771551 GCA_032353835.1 Enteromius viviparus | reverse complement strand
GTATTATGTGACAAAGGCATGCCATAGCATGAGGTGTAAAAAAATAAATAAAAAAAAAAAAAAACTGGTTTCTAGACATATGATTTGTTTTTACTTGTTTTGCTGAAATAACGACATGTTTTGGAATCATGTATATGGTTTGGTTGGCATAACTCTCACAGCAGTGTAGAGCTCTTTTTTCCTGTCTTCTAGCTGGTGTGTAATGGTTTTCAGTCCTCTATCTCTGTGTGCTTTATCACTGTAGAGACCCAGCCTTGGCCGGACACCTTTATTCTGCAGCAGTGCTTGGCAATTATCCTTCAGCCACAGTAGCAAATGCCACGAGGAAGGGCGAGACAGACGACTCACTGTGACATTTGAGGTACAGCGCTATCTCCCCGCTCTGCCTTAAGTAGAAAGGGGGTCTTATTATCAATTACAGAACATTATGCTGCATTAGCAACCGCATATCACCAGGACATGCATTCTTCCCGAAGGAAACCATATGTATTTGTACACACTGTCTATTTTGAACTCTGCTTGATGTGCATCTATATCAGTGTTTTTAAATTGCAGAGTAATATTCGATAATAACTAGAATATTAAATATCACCGCGGGTGGCAGATCTTTTTCTCATTTAGCACCCATACTCTGAAAATTTACCTAATACTGTTCAGGAGGCAGGCGCACTCTGTCAGTTTAAATCTAGATTAAAGACACATATCTTTACTCTGGCTTATACTTTACTCACTAATACACATATATTAATCAAATCCGTTAAAGGATGGTTAGGCTGCATTAATTAGATCAGCCGGAACGGGCACACTCCCTTTAACACACAATGTATTTGTACTTGTTACATTTTAAAAAGAATGGCAAAATGCACACACACACACACACTATAAGTCCTTTGCACAATCTAAAATGTGTTTAATATTGAACTGGAAATTAGGTGCTGGGCGTCCGGACAGATGGAGAACCATTATTCTATTCTCCTATTTGATAATGTTTAGCACTTTGCTACAATCTGTATTGTTAAAAGTGCTACACTATATATAAATAAAAGTGATTGATTGATTGATACTTTCTTTATGATTTTAAGTTCAAAATAAATAACTAAAATATGCCAGATATATAATATAATACATTATTTTCATTTTTATATATATTCATTTTCTTTTTATATTTTCTCATTCAAAACATTGATTTAAGATAGATAGATAGATAGATAGATAGATAGATAGATAGATAGATCCAAAAGCAACTTACAATTGGGCAATATATAATGCAATTCATCTTAAAACGGCAGATAGAGGAAGTGCTCATGAAACCAGCCTCTGGCATTGTTAAAATAAGTAACTAGCTAAAGAGAAATGTTTTTTTTTTTTTTTTATAACAAAGTCAGGTAGTGTTATAAAAGTTGGGTTTTTAGCTGCTGTTTTAAGATTGACAAGGATCCAGCATGGATGGATAGATGAAAAGATTGCACAAGTGTTTCATAAATTTGTTTTGGCTACTGTACCTTTAAGACTTTATACCTCCCACCTCATTGTCTGCAAACAAGGGCAAAGTGTACTTATTCTTGTGTCAAATATGTTGTGTTCCACATCAAACTTGTATAGAGAAATAATTAAGATAAATGATGCATGTAATAAGTATTAAATAGTGGTGAAATATGCAACCTCTAAAGCGAGAGAGTGACCATGCTGTCTGCATTCTTTCTCCCCAGTGGACAGGGACCATCTGGCCACAGCCATTATCACTGACCCTGATGTCAGGCTCCTTAGCAGGGGGAAGAGGGCTCAAACATCCCTGGGTCTGGCCCCAAGCACCTGACTGCATCTCTACAACCTTGCAGAAGTAAGAGGGGACAAATTACAAAGTCACTCATAAGATAACAGTATGGTCAACAGGCGGCTTTGCTTTATTAAAATAAAAAGTCTTTGCATGCTGGTGAAACTGTTATTTACGTATTGAACTTGTTGAAAAGTTAAGCTTCCTTAAAGTCAAGAACAGTTAAACAATTTAATTTTATACAAAATTGCCATGATGTTTGGTTCAGATACACAATCCTATATTGTTTGCATTAAATATGGTCAGTTTGCATAAAAAGTACAATATAGGAATCGCTGGGCATTTCAACCAACATTTATTTACAAATTCTGAGCATGCTTTGCAGCCATGGCTCATATATACCTCCAAATAAATTCAAAATATGGTTTTGCAAGAGACAACAAAGCCAGTTTCTACATTCAATAACCATGAAAAGGGTAACTGTTTTTCAAGAATTGCAATCACTTTTCTGTTGAAATACTATATGAAATGATCTCATAATTTGACAACAGACAAGCATTGTAAAATGTTGGCAGCAAACCACATCTTTTCTGTACTTGTACATGTAATTTGTGCACTGTATTGTCTTGCTATTGTAAGAAAACATCAAAGAACACTGAAAATGTGAGTGCTTTGAGAAGACATTCATATTTTGAATTCAGGTTGATATCTTTTTTTCAGTCATTTAGCTTTCTAATTCTGAAAAGCCAGTCATGTAAAGACCATCTCTATCTAGATGCAGTAACTGAAGGAAAATTAACGCAGCGAAGAATTCAAAAATTACACTGTAAGCTATATATTCATACTGTCAAAAGGCATTGTGTTAATGAAATTTGAAGTGTTGAGCATGATTGTGGTGTTAGGAAATTGAATCAGATTAGCCTGTTCTTCAGCTTGCTCTGATACAGTATTTTCGGTTTGAAAGACTTTCAGCAGCACAATAAAGGTTCTTCTGCTAGATTTACTGTACCACTGAATTAAACAACTGACACCACTCCAAGTGCGCAGTCACCCTCTAAAACCCCTCCTCCAAAGATATGACAGCCAATTAAATCTCAGTAAATTCCAACATGCACAAAGACTGACAAGTTGCGAGTTGATTATGGCTAAAAAATGAGTTTACAGATGTTTACATTAAGGTGCATACGAAGAAAGTACACAGCGTCAGGAAACAATCATTAAAACTATAGCCAAAAGACTTTTGCATTTTCATAATGACCAAAGCAAAATCTATGAGAAGCGGGGCAAATTAGCGTAAGGTTGCAACAGAGATGTAAATTGGTTTAAAAAGTGCTTTTTTGTGGTGTTAAATAATGGTGCAAACACCAGCAAACTGACTACTGCAAACCTAAGAAAGTAACCTTGCATGATTTATTTAAATACTCTCCTCATTAATGTTGCATCTAAAGGTAAACTGCATATGCAATAAGGTCAGACACAAAAATAACTACGTCCATGCCTTTTTATTGTTATTTGTTTCATTGTTTGTCTTTAGTAAATCTTTTTTTTTTACTGTTTTTAATGCTAGAAAGGGTTTGAACTGATGCAAAATGTTAGTTAAATTTGGCCCTATCATGTATTGGCAGGTGACTTTCTTACTTACTCTGATGTTTGCAATGTTTTAAATAATCAGCAGGATAAGTTGCCAGAAATCATCTGCTTACATAGAGCTGTCTTCACCATGGAAATAATGTTGGAGACTTGCTTAGAAGTTCATTCCATCTCATTCATCCGAGTATTTTTGCCTTCCTGAACAAAATTACAAACTTTAGCTTTCTGCTTTTGACTTTTAAGGCCAGGTTTCATCCATTGCATGTGCAATTTTGCGATGGTGATTTTTAATTTTAACATTAAGACATTAGCATTTACTCCCTGCTAAGTAAAGGAACCATACCCAAAAGCCTCCGAGCCACTCTTTTGGTATGTCGCGACAGACAAATCCACCAAGACCACCTGAGAATGAAACACTTTCTAAAACTCCAGGTTATAGTGTAAATATTATTGTGTTCAGTGGTGAAATGAATTACTCTGAAAGCTCCTATTGTTCTGTGCGTCTCTGTGCAAGCTTTTCTAATAGGAGTGCCTAACAACCAAATGAACCTGCAGTCTCTCTAGATGTCCTACAGTTGAAATCTCTGCTCGTAGTCCCTCTTTTGCTCTCTTTGAAAAAGAATTTGTCTAGATTTTTCAGGTGGTATTATTGATGCAAGAATAGGAGGAATGCTTTGACATTTGGTCCGTTGCCCTGGCTTATGTGTAAGGTACTAATTAGCAGAGAAAACACTGTCAAACTGCCATATGGTAGCAGAGAAGTAGCAGCTTGCCAAGTACAGCTACAGTCCTGAACATTTGCGACCGCAAACATTTGTCAAGACAGCTTGTGTCAGGTATTATATGTAAATGTAGGCTAAATTAATCAGTACTGTGATATATATATATATATATATATTTTTTTTTTTTTGGTTTCTCTTATCCATGTCCCCAAGGTCAACTTTAACTCTTTTGGTCCTTTTTCTGCTTGGTTAGCTGCTATTATCTGTATTATAAAGCTCACTGCCACTTGTCATCTTACTACATTCATCCTCAAGTGGAGATGGCGTTAAATTTAAGTTAATAAGCCAAAAACAAACACAGGCATGAATGTCACACTTAAGATGAAATGCCGTCATTATAACTAAGGGGTATACAGTACAATTAAGAGGTTAAGTAGCAACAAAAACTCGCAGAACGGGTGAAATAACAGGGAATAACGTGTTTCATTGCACTAATGGGACTTCAGGGGAGAGGAGAGATCTTGATGTACCATGATGCTCATTAAAACTAGAGCAAACAAAGCTGCTCTGCTCAGATGTCCTCATAATAATCTCCAGAGATTGAGGATTTGAGGTTCTCAGAGAGAGTGCTCAGTGTTTAGGGCTGTTTGTCCCATTAGTGGTATTTCCCGTCACACGGGAATCAATTGGTCGAGCTGTTCTGTCAGAGGCTGTGAGACGGACAGTGGAGGAGGAGGCCTAAAGGCAAACAGAAATGTTTATTTGAGAGGAGAGATAAAGATCAAACCAACCTTTATAAAGATGAAGGAGGAATGGTGTAGGAGAGCCCATTGTGAAATGATTTTCCGTCAAAGTTTCATGGTTTTCTTGGAGAGCTGAACCATGCTGTGCATCCTTGCTTCTGCCATGTGTTCAGAAACTGGTCTGAAAGCAGCTCGGCAGAATCTCTTAAAGAAAGGTCATTTGACTGATTTTTGAAAGTGCACTCCAAAACGTCACTCTATAGTGCAATCAGTAACTATAGTTAATTATATTACATAATGTAAAAAATGTACGGCAAAAACCTGTACACTGTAAAAAGAAATCCGTAAAATTTACTGTAAAAAACCGGCAGCTGTGGTTGCTAGTTACAGTTACTTTTAAATACTGTCATTTCTAATAAAAAAACGTAATATCTGATATAATGTTAATATACCAAATTAATAAAATAGTGAAATCTGTTTCGTACCTTTAAAATATACTGATAACTACCAAATGCAAGTGGTTATGAAAAAGTCACATGATGAACCAAAGCTCATCACAAGCTTTTAAATTGTAAAACATATAGAAGGTGCTCAGTGTCATTCACACAAGCACTAAACACCATCATGGTAAGAATTATTAAACTAAAATGGGCAATAAACATTAATAAAACAACATTACATGTAACATAATAACCTAATAAACACATCTGATACAAAAAAAAACTAAAAAGAAACATTTTTTTTTTAAAGAAAAAACATCAATTTCAAACACAATTTAATATGCAATGCAGGGAATTCTGGTAATGTCAGTTGACGGTGTTTCCCTGTAAATTTAACAGGAATATACCATTAACCATTTAACGGGTTTTTACTGTAGCATTTTCACAGTTTTTTACTGTTAAATTCACTGCCATTTTTTTACAGTGATACTGAAACAGTACAACATTACATATTGACGTATTTACAGTGTTATAAACAAATGTCTTACTACATTTGTCTATCTATCTATCAATCTCCTGGGGGGGCTCCTGAGGCTCTGCCTCGTCTAGGACCTCCTCTCCTTCCGGAGCATCAGCGGGCTTAAGCAGAGACACATGGAAGATAGGTGAGATTCTTTATTGAGCAGGTTATCTTAACCGATATGAAACAGGAGTAATCGGTCTTATAATTTGAAAAGGACCCACGTACCATTGTGTCAGCTTCCGGCAGGGTTGGTTTAGGCGCAGGTTCCAAGTGGATAGCCAAACCCAGCTCCCGGCCTCTTAAGGAGGGTTGGGACAACGGAGTAGTGAAGCGTCGGACTGCTCGCTGTAAGTGAACATGGGCCTGGTTCCAAGTTTCCTCACTGTGTTGGAGCCAATGATTTAACGCGGGTAGGTTGGTGGGTTCCCCGGACCAGGGAAATAGAGGTGGTTGGAAGCCGAGTACGCACTGTATGGTTATGTGATGGAGGCAGGTCTGTTATAACATCCAGGGCGATATGGGACCAAGGACGTTGGGGAATTTCCAGGGGTTGAAGCAGGCCGGCTGGTCTTTGGTGGGAGGACTTGGAGACGTTGCAGATCTGACAGCGCTGAACAAACTGTGTAACCTCTGGGATAAGAGTGGACCACCAGAATCGGTTCTGGACGAGTTCTAGGGTTGCCTGGATTCCTGGGTGTCCGGAACTGGGGGTATCATGAACATGGTGTAGTACTCTGGTACGAAGGGCTGTGGGAACATATTCTTTCCCCGGTGGACATTCAGGCGGTGCTGGTTCTTGTACCTGGGCCTCGGTGATTTCGGCGATGAGATGGGTGCGACGATACAGGTGGGTGGAATGATATATTCAGGCTCTGGGTTGGTAGGTGGCGCCTCTTATTGCCTGGAGAGAGCGTCCGCTTTTCCGTTCTTACTTCCGGGCCGATAGGTGACTTTAAAGTTAAAGCGGGTGAAAAACAGGGCCCATCTAGCTTGCCTGGAGTTCAGACGCTTGGCAGACTGGAGATACTCTAGGTTCCTGTGATCAGTTAGTACCATGAAAGGCAGTTTGGATCCCTCGAGCCAATGTCTCCACTCTTCAAGAGCACACTTCATGGCCAGAAGCTCTTTATTCCCAACGTTATAATTTTGCTCTGCAGGGTTCAACTTGCGGGAGAAATAGGCGCAGGAGTATAATTTGATTGGATTGCCTTGTCGTTGGGATAGTACCGCATCGACACCTGAGTTGGAGGCATCGACTTCCACTATGAATTACAAGTCTGGGTTCGGATGGTGAAGAATGGGTGCCGTAGTAAACAATTCCTTCAGGTTACGAAAGGACAGTTCTGCCTGAGGTGTCCATCGAAGAGTGGTGGGTCCCTTGCGGGTCATAAAGGTAAGTGGTCTGGCTACCTGGCTGAAACCTTGAATGTATCTCCGGTAGAAATTGGCAAACCCCAAGAATCTCTGCAGGTCCTTAATGGTTCGGGGCTTGGGCCAGTTGACAACGGCGTTGACCTTTTGTTCATCTATGGTAACCCTCTCAGCACTGATGATGTTGCCAAGGTAAGATATCTGTGTCCGATGAAATTCGCACTTTTCCAGTTTGGCATACAGTTGATTCTTGATAAGTCTCTGCAACACTGTGCGTATGTGATGAATGTTTGTCGGAAGGTCCTCTGAATAGCTTAGGATATCGTCGATGTAAACTAAAACTTGGCGGTTAAGTAAGTCCCGGAAGAGGTCATTCACCAGGGCCTGGAAAACGGACGGACTGTTTGCTAGTCCGAAGGACATAACTCGTTACTCATAGTGCCTATCTGTGGTTGAGAAAGCGGTCTTCCACTCATCACCTTTCCTGATACGGATCAGATTATAAGCACTTCGGAGGTCCTTCGGAGGTGGTAAAGTACTTGGCTTTTCATAACTGTTCCAGGGCAGCTAGCGCTAAAGGTAACTGATATCTGTATTTAATTGTGACCTCATTTAAACCCCGATAATCGATGCAAGGACGAAGGCCCCAATCCTTCCTCTTCACAAAAAAGAAGCCTGCAGATGCTGGTGATGTAGAGGGTCGAATGAAGCCCTTGGCTAGTTCCTCTTGAATATATTTCCGCATGCTTTCAGTTTCAGGCTGTGATAAGGGGAAAATTCTACCTTTAGGTGGCACTGCTCCGGGGATGAAGTCGATAGCACAGTCAGTGGCTCTGTGTGGTGGAAGACTGGTGGCCTTCTCTTTGCTGAATGCCTCCCTAAATGCCTTTAGTGGTTTAGTGAAGACTCTTGGTGTTTGGTGATACTTGGGTGCTCCTGTAATCCTTGAAGACAATTCTCTTTACAGTGTGGGGACCAGTGTATTATCTCTCATTCCAGCCAGGAGATGACGGGACTGTGTTGCTCCAGCCAGGCATATCCGAGGATAATCTTGTGCTCTGGTGAGTTTAGGGTGAACAGACGAATGGTCTCCTGGTGCATGGCTCCCACTCGCATTGTCAGGGCTTCTGTGACATGGGTTCCCTGGCTGGAGCTGAATGGCCGTCCGTCTAGGGCTGCCACAGTCACCCGTGGACCACATGGAAACAAAAGGAAACCACACTGCTTAGCATAGTGTTCATCTAAAAAATTCCCCTCGGCCCCAGAGTCTATGAAGGCCGGGGTAATGAAAATCTGATCTCTTACTTGTATTTCGACTGAAATAGTAAGAGTAGGTTTTCACTCACCCGATTGGTTGACTGGCAAACAGGCCGGGTAGGACAGTTTGCTCAAATGTTGTCTGGAAGGCTGCAGTACAGGCATAGATGGGCCCTCATACGATGGTCGCGGTCCTCCTGAGTGAGGAGTGTGGTTCCCAGCTGCATAGGTTCAGGATCTGAGTGAGGTGTGGCGGCTGAGGTCGTGAAGAAGCTGGGAGGGCATTGAGTGCGTCGTGAACGGAGCAAATTATCCACCTGAATGGCCATGTCCATATATTGTTCAAAAGACCTCCCCTTGTCCCGACATGCCAGTTCGATATGCAGTTCATTGCGTACAGCTTTGCGATAAAGAACCTTTATTTAGGGCTCGGGAGGCCACCCAGTCTGTGCTGCCAGAGTCCTACCTTGTCGCAGGGCAAGAATCTCCTCCTCAGGTTTTCTACCTCCCGCCGAGTGATAAAACACGTCCCGAAACAGACGAACGAATTCCTGGTAGGAAGGGAATGTCATCCTTCTGTTGTCCCACAAGGCGGTGGCCCACTCCAGTGCTTTGCCTGTTAACAAGGAATATACAAGCAACACTCGACTGTCGAAAGTGTTGAAATCCGAGGACTGCTGGTTTACATAGATCTCACACTGTAATAGAAATCCTCGGCATTTCCCAGGGCTACCATCAAACTTTTCGGGGAGTGAAAGTCGTGGCTTACCGGAGGCTGTGGGCTGTGGTGGAAGAACCGGAGCTGGAGTGGTTGGCAGCGGTTTAAGCGCGGACGGCTGTGGTGAGAGCTTGCAAAGATAGTGAAACTCCCTCCATACAATGGTTCAACTTCTCCAACTGCTGTTGATGTGAAGTAAGTTGAGTATCCAGCCGGGTAATCTCCTGAGCCATAGAGTACAGAGCTTCTGGATCTTCTAATGACGAAGTTTTATGTGAACTTTGAGACTCAGAGTTGGACATGTTCAGATCCATATGCAGTTTATTAACAAACGTGGTCATACAGGCGATGGTCAACAACAGAAACAGGAGCAGCAAAGGTAAGACAAAATCGTGGTCAGTATCCAGGTGGTCAGGTGGTCAGTACTCGAGTTATCAAGCAAACAATCAGAGTACAGAGTCCAGGCAATAGATCGGGGTATCAGGTAAAAAATCAAACAACAGGTAGAAGCAAGGTCAATAACAAGGCAATCCAAAAACACAGTGAAAACGCTCAGAGTTGCTGCCGGGGCAAGACAAAACTTTGCGAGTTACCAGTTAGAACCGTGGTCCTTTTATAGTCCAGTAAAACGCCAACACCTGGCGCGGAAGTGATTGGGTGTTACACGGAAGTGGGTCCGGGCGGATGGTTCCAGTGCCCGTTTCAGTCCGGGTAGTCCCAGAGCCCGCTCCAGTTCCAGAGCCCTTTCCAGTCCGTGAACCGTTCGGAGGGAGCCACAGAGGCCGTTGTTACAGCATCATTAAGTGTAATCAAATGTGCAAATCAAAGTAAATGCTATTAAACTGACTAATACTAAATGTATAATTTAACCAATAAAGTTGAAACTGCTTCAGTTAATTTGAGAAGTAATAATAATGATAATAATAATAATAAATAAAAAAAATGTTTTACAGTGTAATGATTAAATAGGTTGGAGACATTGGTAAAATGACAGCATCCTTTAATACCTACCACACACAGAACAGAATCAAATGTTACAGAAATGGTAGATAAAATATGATACATATATATACACACAAATGCAGTGACACTGGAGAAATTTAATTAACCTCAGTGATAAAATGCAATAAAATGCTATTGCTTCTATGAATTCAATATTCTATGAAACTAAAAAAATCACTGTGTACAGTATGTGTGTATATCAAGTTCCAATAACTTACTGTATAGTTCTGTTACCCTAAACATTTTCACATTTGAAAAAAAGTGCCTCTATGCGCCTGAGAGGCCAGTTTTTTTTTTTTTGATTGGGGTTAGGGGCTTAAAATATCTTTGCATATAGCAGCTAAAGCCACTTTCATGTTTTGTGTCATTCAAACGCATGATAATCCCAGAAAATTGCCCAGGCTTGACACTTGATCCTCCAGACTGAGGTGACAATGTCACCAGAGTGACGTTTGGTGCTGCTGGATAAAATCGCCAGAGTGACGTTTTTCATATGAGACTTTTATTACAGAAATATTGTTTTGCTCAAATTTATTGTTCACATCAAAAGCTTAGAATGAAGGAACCAACCTTAAGGTCTATAACAATATTACACTGCAAAGAAGAATTCAGATGGAGAGGGGCTCTTAAATGCTAACCACATTTGAAAAGATGTCCCTGAGAGCACAATAAAAAATCTTATCAGTATGTGCATCAGGCCAGAGCTCAGTTGTAAATCAAGACATCAGCACGAGCTGGCAGTGACCTTCCGCAGTTATCTGCAAAGGCATACGCCATGAGATTGCAACTCAAATATTCCTGTCTGTGGGCCTGCTATAGTCGGCCTGGCAGGTATGCCCTATCTCTGCCACCACCACTGGGAAGGATTCAACGAAAACCTCCGGCTCAAATCAGAGGCCGAGCTGGGCACAGGACAACAGCGAGGTCTCCTGCTGGCGAGAACCAAAGCTGACAACTGAGAAAAAATAATAATAATAATAAGGCCAGTGAATGAATCATGGCTCATACTACTGTAGCTTATGCACGGTTGACATATTGACCTAACAGTGTTAAAGTATTTTCTGTGACCTAATCAGCAAACTAAAATATTACTCTTACAGCATTTGCACTATATGATATAAAATAACGTTACAGACTCCTTCTGCATTTTCAGGACAACATTATTGGCAACAATAAGACATGCACAAAATCTTTGTACAGCATATAATGTAAGAAACATGGTTAAGACTTTATAATAACTAAATAGTCAGTCCATTCTTTATAAAGCATTGTTCCTGTCATGTCATAGGATTTGCCTGATGTTATGTTTACCTGTCATTTGGTCAGGTCTCTGTTTGCGTCTAGTTCCATGTGCTCTCTGTTTGTTTTCTTACCTGGTTCCTCATGTGTCTTCCTCATTTGTAACCCCGCCTTCTTCATCAATGTTCATTCATGTTACATGTCATCTCATGTGTCTCTGCACTGCTTATCGCTGTCCTCGTTTTCTTGTTTTGTTTTAATAAATTTCACGTTTTGATTGCATTCCTGCCTCCGAGTCCTGCTTGCCCATGTGGAAGCAAGAGCATGAGATTCGCTACAGCCGGCAATCATTACACTCACAGAAAACTAATAAAACATGAAAACAATCATGGTATATTTAAGTAATAACAGACAACTTAGTACAAGAATAGTACTAAATGATTTTGCAGAGTGTCAAGGTCAGAAATAACAGTGCAGTTAACATTAATGTTTAAATAAAAATAAATAGTATTAAAATTTGGATGTAATTGTAATTTGATTAACACCCATTTAAAATATAACTAATAAAATACTGTTACTTATGTTTTGTATTTTAAATTCGCTACTAAGTTACAAGTATTGTGTTACTCCCAAACTCTGTTTATAGGTATATAATTTTAATAGATGCAGCACAACAATATTTACTAGTGCATGAGTTGTAACTTAGTGCCTTTTAACATTGAAATTAGGGTAAGATGTAATTTTCAGACAGCTGGTGAAACCAGCCCCTCAATGCAGGCTTTCAACTGTTTTACAATACACTAATGATGAAGTAATTTCTTTTGTGAGTCTAGCAAATGAAAGAACCAATTAAGCTGCCACTTTTCAGAAAGGCATTTGTAGAAGAGACATGATGAGTGCATTAACAGAGAAAATTTTCTGAATGTGACAGTAGAAAAAAAGAACACAAAAAAAATCATTTCTTCCTTTTTCTCTCATTTTGACTCCAGTTAAGTTTTTGAGAATTTCCAGCTGAGAGTGTTCCATTTTATGGTAATGCCTCTATGTTTCTTAACTATGTCAAGTTATCTTATGTAACTCTCACACTGAGGTCAAGCCAGCCCAAGCTTAAAAATATAAAGTCAAGCCAGCTGTGAAAGAAATCGTCTCAGGTTACGACTGTAACCCCAGTTCCTCAAAATGAACGAGGTGCCGCGTCCAGCAAACACTATGGGGAACGCATCCAGCGTTACGGCTCTGAATGTGTGTGAAATCAGACCAATGAAATGGGCCGACATCATGTTGGTGACGTCACCAGCCAGGAAGCATATGAGCACATGGAATGCAACCGGCATTTAGCTTTTTGACATGCTGCAAAGCTGGCAGGGATGCTGAGGGTGTGGCTGATTAGACGCGGCGTCTCGTTCCCTCGAGGAACTGGGGTTACAGTCGTAACCTGAAACGTTCCTCCTCAGAAACTCGAGCCGCATCCAGCAGACGCTATGGGGAACGAGATGCCCACGCCCCCACACTCTCACGGCCCTGCCCAGTGTGTGTGCCTACTTACCAAGCACCGCAGCACCGGGCGTGGCTCTTAGGTCCAAATAATAGAACCGTACAGAAGTGTGAGGGGTAGACCACCCCGCCGCTGTACATATCTGCTCGAGAGAGACCCCTGACTGAAGGGCTTTAGAGGCCGCCACCCCACACATTGAGTAAGCTCTGACCCCCAGCCTCGGCTGAAGGCCAGATGGCTCGTACGCGGTGTTGATCGCATCCACTATCCACCTGCTCACTGTCTGCTTGGTTGCTGCAAGTCCCTGCTTCGGTGGACCAAAACAGACCAGGAGCTGCTCAGACCTGGGCCACAGAGCCATCCTGTGGACACAGGTGTCCAGTGCTCGCATATGAGCGAGGACAACATCTCGATGTGTCCTCGCCTCCTCCGCTGATTGCGCTAGTATAAGCCAGTCGTCTATGTAATTGAGGATGCGAATGCCCCGAAGCCTCAGTGGCACAAGCGCTGCATCCACACATTTCGTAAATGTTCGGGGTGAGAGGGACAAACCGAAGGGGAGAACCCAATATTTGTATCTGCTGTGTGAAGGATGAATGGATAACTGGAAGTACGCATCTTTTAGATCTATTGTGACAAACCAATCCTCGGATTTGATTTGTGACACAACCTGCTTGACTGTGAGCATCCTGAACTTCAATTCTTTTTCAGGATCTCGAGCTGCGTCGACGAGACGCTTTGGGAACGCCCTCAGCGTGACGGCTCTGAACAGTGTGTAGAATCAGCCAATGGTGATTTGGGACGTCAGAAGCGGGTGACGTCACTGGCCAGGAAGTATAAAAGCACATGGAAAACGCCGGCCAGATAGCTTCATGTCTTTTAGCGAAGCGCTCTGTGTGTGTCTTTCAGCTAGTTTAAAAAGTCAGGTTGTGTCTCTCTTACTGTGTGCAAAGCAAAAAAAAAAAAAATGTCTAAATCAAAAGGCAAAACTCAAAGAGGTTAAAGCAGTCAATACAAGGGTTGTGCGAGCCCGTGTGAAAGGTCTATATTACCGAATGACTCGCACACACTTTGTGTTGTCTGCTTGGGAGCGACGCATGCTGAAGCAGCCCTCTCACAAACAAATAAAGAGGGCTGCAGACACTGTGAGCAGCTGCCGCTGCGCTTGCTTCACTCCCGGAAAGCCCTCTTTAATGAAGAGGGTGTTTTCGTAAGCAATCCCTGCGGCGCCGGACCCGCTCCTGCCGAGGCAGAGCGGCGAAAGCGTTCATAGCAGCTCGATCTCCGGGATGACACAACATCCCATGAGGAATCTCGCTCCTCTTCCCCGGAGTCGAGTGCCGCCGACGCCAGTCAGGAAGCGCGCTCTGCTACTTCCCCGGGTCAAGGCGGCGCAGCGTTTTTTCTCTCCCCATCCGAGGATGAGGATATGGAGGGCGCTGCAGAGACGATTGTCTCCTCTTCACCCCAATACGAGGAGCTTTTGGAGGTGGTGACTCGTGCCGTGGCAAAACTTAAAATTGAATGGCCGAATGAGGTCAAGCCTGAGCCACGTAAAAGTAAGCTCGATGAGCGTTATTTAAAGGTGCGAGCACCACCTTCAAAACGGAGCCTTCCGTTCTTCCATGACTTGCACACTGAGGTGGCAAGATCATGGAAAAAGCCGTTCTCTGCTCGTGTGTTTGTGCCAGCATCTGATTTTTATGGCAATGTTGCTGGCATGAGCGAGAACGGCTATAAGACGTTGCCGCGGGTCAAGCAGACGCTTGCGAGCTATCTCTCGCCCGTATTGGCAGAGTCTTTGAAGGCTCCGTCCCTACCCACTAAGCCGCTAAGAGCAACATCAGCCTTAGTGGGTAGGGGGTACTCAGCACCGGGTCAGGCTGGTGCGTGTCTGCACACCATGGGGGTGTTACAGGCCTACCAGGCTGACCTACTAAAAGAGCTGGATGAAGGTGAGCAAGTCAGCTCTGATGACATCCGAGAGCTGCGGAGAACCGCCGACCTCTCGTTGCGTGCCACCAAGGACACGGCCCACGCTATCGGCCATACAATGGCAGCTATGGTGGCCACAGAGAGGCATCTGTGGCTGACTCTGTCTGAAATGAAAGATCGTGACAGAGTCTGCCTGATGGACGCCCCGCTTGCGCCCGAGGGCCTGTTCGGCGATGCTGTAAACTCGGTCGTCGAGAGGCACCAGCAGGCAAGCAAGCAAGCGGCGGCGTTTCAGCGGTTCCTCCCTCGCCGCACTCCAGCTCAAGGGACTGCCAGGCAGGGGCAGTCCCAGCTGAGTACTAGCTCCTCGTATAGGGCACACAGGGAGACACAAAAACAGAGCGTCGCCACGAGAGCTCCTCCTCAGCAACAGGGGAGTTGGCGGCGCTCTGTGACAGCGCCTTCTAATCAAAATGACCTGAGGGTCCTCCTCCAGGAGAAAAATTTTAAAAAAGGCGCAACCTAAAAAATTAAAGAGTTCCTAGTGTGCGCCTAGGACTTTAGAGGGCAGCCCCCGCTGGGGTAGAGTGGGTTACTCCGCAGTTCACGGAGCCCATCTCTCCTCAGTGCGGAAGACTTACTTGTTAACCTCACCGGTGTTACAAGGCACGAGCGTCTCCAGCGAACATCTTCCTCGGGTTCGTCCGCCCGGAAACGTAGCGGCATCGAGGTGTTCCCCTTCACCCGAGGGTGGGTTGTGTCGAAACATCATCCCTCAAATATCATCAGAAACCAGCCTCGAGAGACTGGTTCCCTTATTAGTCCATTTGGCAGTGTGGAAACTACTGCCAAATGTGTCTTGATGGGTCCTGCGTACTGTAGAGAACGGTTATATGATTCAGTTCGGTCAAGCTCCGCCAAAATTCGCGGGTGTTGTCCGGACAGTAGTACGTTCAGAGCAGGCTCTGGTGATGGAGCAAGAGGTAGAGACTCTTTTGAGGAAGGAAGCCATCGAGATGGTTCCTCCTCACGACATCGAGTCCGGGTTCTACAGCCGCTACTTCATAGTTTCAAAGAAGGATGGAGGGCTGAGGCCCATCTTAGATCTCAGGCTTTTGAATCGTGCAGTGATGAGACTGAAGTTCAAAATGCTCACGGTAAAGCAAGTCGTAGCACGAATCAGGTCCAAGGACTGGTTCGTCACGATAGATCTAAAATCGGGTTCTCCCCTTCGGCCTTGCACTCTCACCCCGTACGTTTACAAAATGTGTGGATGCAGCGCTGGCTCCACAGCGACTCCAGGGCATCCACATATTAAATTATATCGACGACTGGCTAATTCTAGCAGAGTCGTTGAAAGAAGCGAGCAGGCATCGAGATGCCGTTCTCGCTCACATGAAACGGTTGGGGTTAAGACTGAACGCCAAGAAAAGTGTACTTTCTTCAGTACAGAGAACCACTTTTCTAGGCGTGGTGTGGGACTCGACCACGATGCGGGCTCATATGACACCCGCTCGAGTAGAATCGTGTTCTCTGAGGAGAGTAGGTGACCTTCAGGCCCTTTCTGTGGCCCCTACACATCTTGACTATGCAGTTCCTGGAATACTAGTTATTACGAGTTATTGCTTTCAGATTGTTTTCAGAAGTTTTAATATGGTTTGTGTTTTATTTTGATCACCATGTGTTTTTATTTATGAGTTTAAGTATGTTATGTGTTGTTTTAAGCTATTCAGTTTTGAAATGTATTAAACATTCTTAATAAAAACTGTGAAATATATATCTGTAAGATGAGTAACTTAGACTATTTTGTTTATTTGAAGGATTGCAGAAATGAGTACACCCTAGATTTAATTCAACAAAGCGTAATATTCTAGTACTTAATCCCCCAGTTTCACAGACAAGGCTTAAGCTAGTCCCAGACTAAATTGCATGTTTGAGTTGTCTCAAAATGAAAATA
>JAUCNO010001758.1:1741043-1751522 GCA_032353835.1 Enteromius viviparus | reverse complement strand
ATTTTGAATGCAATGTGTGATTGGAACCAAAACAAAACAAACCAAACCTTCATTTTTGAAGTATTCATAATTATTAAATTATTTTTTCTTTATTTATGGTTTGACTGCTATGGGACCATTGTTCTAAACCTCAGCTCTAAATCTCTCTAGATTCTCTTTCGATGTGATGTCAGCTACTTGTATGGGTGGTTTGAGGTAGCATGTTGTGTGCTTTTTTTTAGCATGCTCATCTTTGCACAGGTTGAAGAGCCCTAGGTGTCTGGCCGTTAATGAGGAAAAACGCTCTGCTTTACCAGCTGCCTGTAATCAGATGGTAATTGGATTGAGGAGTGGTGAACTGGAGCTCAGAGCTCTGTGTTTTTGTGTGAAGATGAGAATCATTCAGTGTGTGTGTGTGTACACAAGTCAGGCAGGGCAGGCCAGCAGGGTGGCGTGCGTCCCTGTTGGGGTCGCGTGTTGGCTCAATGTGCACTAGAATGGCTTCATAAATATGTTTGCCTGCAGCTGCAGCTGCACGGGGCACCGGGCTTCTCGCCCTGCAAATATTTCCTTCACACTTCCTTTTATCCGTTCTGTTTTTCATCAAGGTGTTGTGGGACAGAAGAACCAGCTAACCTTGCTCCGGTGCCCACACACAGCACAAGACTTTTCATAACACTTGCATTGCTGAGCCGAGTGCTGCCTACACTGGTTAGCATTTTGATGTAATCATTTAGCAGTTTTGTATTTGATGTAAATTTGCTTTGTTCTACAGTTAAAACAATTTATTTCTTATATTACAGATTATTTACATTTGCATTTAGTTAATTACACTAATCTTTTCTCTCATTTTATTTATTTATTTGCCTTTTTTATTAAAGAATCATCTTACATGTTTCTATGTTAACAGTATTTTATTTTATTATTTTTTTTTTATTGAATTGCTCAATATTTACTTCTTACTTTTTTAATACTTACTTCTTATTTTGCTTCTTAATCACACATGCTACATATTTACTAAATAACACAATCAAACTGTTTTTAACTAAAGAGTCTTCACAGAGTTTCGATAAAATGACTATATTCGTTTGCCTGCGGCTTTGTCTTTTAACTTTATAAATCATTAATTATTAAAGCTTCATAACTAAAACTCAAGCTGAAAATAGCCGGTTGGCAGTACATTTGCATGTAGGATCACATTACAAAGACTAATCTGCAGAAAAACTAATCAAGGCTATGTAATTTGTCAATTAAATATAATCTACTATCTATTTCATGACTGTCCACTTCAGATTTAAATATAGTTCTCAATGATATATTCAATAAAATGGTACTTGCAGTTAAACTCCAGATATAATGCTTGCATTAAAAATTAAACAGGCAAAAAAGCATAATTTGAAGATTCATCAGAGGGCAAAAACGTAGCTGGATACTTGAGTTTGCTTCATGGTGAGAGATACGGAAATAATAAAGAGGAAAAGAACTACGGTAATGACCCCTTTACACTTTGACTCATATGAAAAAAAGGTCTGGATTCATACAGTACGTGCTGCTTTAAATAAAGAAAACGCACTTAAGATCTTACGTTCACCACTTTTCTGCTGAGAGACACTTGTAAGAGAAAAAGAAGGGTAATGTTTGTTTAGGTGCCACTTGCATGCTTAAGATTTTATTAATTCAACAGTTTAACAAAGCATCTTCAAAGCCCTCGCAAAACTCCCTAATTACTGTAAGCCGAGTTGAGTGATGGCTTCTTCTAAAGGTGCACAGAATGTAAAATATGCTTCAAAGAGAAAAAAAAGCAAAAAAGAGAAATCGCAATATTGCTAAGCTATCTGAAGTGAGATTTTGATATGATTTGAAATCACAGTTAGTGTGAATATGGATAGATTTTGATGTGGCATAGAAGTATTTCTTCAATATAACAGGGAAATAATTTTTTTCATTGCATAAAGTCTTTGGTGGCCAAAAACATAAGCTCCTTATATGCTTATGTAAATGAACATTTTAAAAGTGTGGAGGATTTTTTTTTCTTCTTATTCTGTCTCTCTCTCTATTTTTTGTATAATGAAAATGACAAAATTGTTATTCATTTTTTGTCTCAAAGAAATCGTAGCAGCTCAAGATTCCGGTCATAAGACGACAACTTAGATAAAATAATTGTATTCTTCCAGTGTTCACAGCCACGGGCGGAAATTAAATGGCTTATCTAGGGGGTCTTGAGAAATCCTTCAATGGTGAATGTGTGTGATATAACAATTTTGATGGTCTCGGGTAATTCAGACTAGTATTAAGATAGGGGTTATGGGATGACACAGAAAAAGGCACAAAAATGTCAGGCCACAACTGTAAGACTCTACTTTTTCTCAGCATGCAAAGTATGTCAGATAGCAGTGTACTTCTAAAGTGCTTCAATTATTCTCTTTTTTCAAACTATACTAAATCTTATAATTATGAAATATCAAAATGGCATTTTCATTCAGTTGAATTGAAAGGTTAATTATGATTCCAGCAGATGTATGAACGTTATTACAAAAGCATAAAAAGTATGTATATTTACAAATAGATCATATTCCAATAAATGAGGCACATTTGTGATTTCCTTTCTTCCTTTTTTTTTTATATATGCTTTAAAACAGAACTAAATGACTGAAATGACTTAAGCATTTTTTTTAAAAAGCCAAACATATCTGTTTCAAAAAAGAAAGTGGATTAAAAAACTATTTATTTTTTATGACAGAATAGACCTCATACACATTATCTGCATTATATTTCTAACCAGTAAATTGTGAATTGTGTCCCAATTATTCCCATTAATTAAAGTTTTGATTAAATATTTTATGAAGTACACATGCTGAACTACATCAATTTAATAATGAAGTAGTTTCATGTTCTGCCTTAGAAAACAATTTTCCATGACAAAATCACTGAAATGCATGTCTCAAATGACATATTGCTTTAAACAGACATTCAAAACAAGCCAAACATATTTATTTCAATATATATGGCATTCTACCTGCACCTTGATTTTTTTTTTTAAATTATAATAGTTCTATAATATTTATTTTTAGAATTAAATGATTAGAATTAAAATGAATGTGACCCGGTCTGTGAAATCCAGGCCAAGTCTTTAAATCAAATGTTGAGATAACAAGCTTCAAAGGTTGATTTTAACCATTAATTTAACTACAATTTCAATCTTTGACAAAAAAAAAATAGTTACGTTTTCACAGAATGTTCTTTATCTTATGAATGATGATTTTGTGTAGAAAACAGTAAATCACAAACAAACGGGAAATCACAAACGTGTGTGTTATGCCTAAAAAGACCAATCACTGTAAGCCAAACATTTCCATGAATGTGGCATACAACCTCCTACTTTTCTATTATTTGGGGTTTTAGGAGCAGCTCATCGCAGCAAAACAGGAGTGATGGACGGAGAGCTGCACTGTCACAGAGAATCTCAAGTCTATCCTGAGCTGCCGAAAGAACCCTTTAGTGGTCCACGATCCAATCTTCTAGAGGAGGAGAGGACAGAATGAAACTTGCTCCATGTCTCCAGAGTAGAGAGGTGTTCTTACTGGCCTATTATTAGGGGCCAATGTCTCACGTCCCCCTTGACACTGAGGCAGAGAGAGGAAGACAGCGACTAGTGCTGTAACAGCGGCCCAATCAATATTCATCTTCCAAAAAGAAGTAACAGGGAGAGCTGAGCTGGTGTCACGGTAAGGGCCGGCAGATAGAACACAATGTGTGTGTGTGCATTACCTCCAGATATCTGGAAAGAGGCCAGTGGTGCTGGAAGACCATGTCTGCGTATTCTGTTTCAGCCAAAGTCCCAGTAGAAAGACAATGATCCCAGGACCGGGAGAAACAGAGGAGCTTTTCTTGAAAATAACCTCGACCCCAGACAGCCTGAAAGCAGGGACAGAGAAAGAGATGGAGCCACGAGAGAATACAGAGGAGAAAGGAGGGGGGGAATAATCAATCAAAGCAATTAACTACTCGGAGTGAACACTAATTCCCACGGATGAACTTTTTTTATTTTGTTCTGTTCCTGAATTCAGATTGTACTGGATGTTCAAAAGAAAATCGTGGCCTGCTTTTGATAAGTACTCATAATCTAGTAACATCTTTAAATATAAAAAAATAAACATGTAAATAAAGTGAAAACTTAAGAGATTAGTCACGTTTTACCTCTTTGATAATATCCAACCTCCGAGTTGGAGAATAGCCCTGGTAATCAATGTTTTATGAAAAGCACTGAACTCTTTACATAATATAGCCTACTGCTGTTAGTGTCTTTAGGGAAATCATCTTTCCTCCAGCTATTTCCAGGCCTGGTGTGGATGTCTGCTGACACTTGAGTTGACACAATGTGCTATGACTTTTTGCAACCAAACAAAAGCAAAACTGCATGTAAAGTGGCTATTGCAGTCTAGAAGACAGACAATGTTCTTTTCCTGTCTATACAGAACATCTAAACCCAACAATATTAATTGATGGTATGGGTCAACAGTATTAATATAAATATACTGTAATTACAGATGCAATACTACTACTACTATACTACTACTAATAATAATAATATATATATATATATATATATATATATATATATATATATAATTATTATTTTAGCACATTACAAGTTACGCGAGTTACATAATAATATTACCTTTTCCAAGTAACTAGTAAAGAAACGCATTACTTTTTAATTTTAGAGTATTAACTGAGTCTCACTGAGTTACTTAACTGAGTTACGTTTTCAAAAAAGTTACTTTATTTTCTTATTTATTGACTTTTGACTCCCAACATGTCAGGAGATTGTTTTTTTTTTTTTTTTTCTCCAGTGCAAGTTATATGTTTAATAACGCTGTGCACTTTTATTGTGTGGACAAAAACATCTCAACTTTTTATCTTCCAAAGAATAGATAAAGTCATTCTGCATTGAAACACAATGACAGATATTTGGAGTCCAATTGGAGTTAATTCACAATAAAAAATAAAAGGTGAAAGCTCACAGGCTGTTTA
Source organism: Enteromius viviparus (assembly GCA_032353835.1). Lineage (NCBI taxonomy): Eukaryota > Metazoa > Chordata > Actinopteri > Cypriniformes > Cyprinidae > Enteromius > Enteromius viviparus. The sequence goes on along the minus strand of JAUCNO010001758.1, from coordinate 1,746,509 downwards.
ACCCCAAAAGAATTTGAGAAATCAGGGGTGAAGTAGGAAACTGATCTCTATTTAGATTCCCAGTAATTGATTCAAATAGGATATTCGCAACACATTCGTCTTACTGTTTTACCTCATTCTGCAGTAACGCTACACGTGGTCTCTGTGGATCTCTAAATGAGCCCTGCGACTCTTATTGCACTAAAACCAATCAGGTTTTCATAACAGGAAAACACAGTGCTGTAAATTATACTAGTCAATTATGGTGCCCAAATGAATGTGATTGAAGTAGTAATTGTTGTTGCACAGAGAGCAGAGAATGTGCGAGACAGACAGAAGCAGCGCACTCATTACCATCAGCCTCAGCGGACGGCCGATTGGCCATCGAGCTTCTCAGGAAATTGAAAAGCTCGTTGATGAATACTTGCGAGAACGATCGGCACACACACACACACGAGAGAGCGGCAAGAGGAAAGACGCGTCTGATTGTCTGCGTTATTTGCAGTAAGAGGCCTCGTCAACGTGGCCTTAGTTTGCTACGAGGAATGGTGCGTTTCCGTAATAGGATGATTTATTTCCTGACAATGTTCATTTCCTGCAGGACTGGCGGAGAACGGCCGTTTCAGGTGGCTGCCGTTTTAAGCTGGCTTCCTCCTCAGCACCCAAGAGAGAGCGCATCGGATAGCCTCTGCCACTATTGACATGTGTATCAACCGTCACCGTTTTATTAGACACTGACATTTCCTATTGGGCCGGTAACAAATGGCATTTCCCTAGACAACTTGTTAACTTTTAAAGGTTGATAGATTCAGTAGTGTAGGGCTGAGATACGCCGACAGATCACGGCACGGCTATTCGACGTACCCAAGAAAAACAAAACCGGGAGATTAGCTGGTGACAGACAGGGGATGAAGTGTGCATGGCACAGGCGCTGCAGGGAGGAGGGGGAAACCTCAGCCGGACCACGGTGCAATGGACAATATCGATCTGGATGCAGAGGCCTCAGGCTGAATGAGAGAAAATGAAGCCAGCTCTCTGTTGTGGGAGAGATGCGGAGGGCCCTTGTCCTTTTTGTTAGCTCGCTGAATAGTTTGAACAGAGTAGCGTGTTGTTTCTAGGGTTTGCGTGGAAGGCTCTGCGTTCTTGCCTGATATGTTTACTCGAAGAGTTTAATCCATGTTTTCATAGAGCAGGAAGAATTATTTCCTGATACTGCAGATTAGATAAATGCAACATGAGTAAGCAGACACATGATATTCTTAAGTCTATCACAGGTTTCTAACAAAAACTGACACTATACATAGATCTATTAATATAACAAAGTATTGCTTGTTTGAATTTGTGCTAATATTTATTAGACTTGGATATTCAGCACTGGTAACACATTACTCCTAAAACGTTAGTTCATAATTCATGGTCTTGGGTGCATGTTAGCCCATAGTATGCTATAAGCAGCTGAAATATGCACAAATGTCAATCAGTATTTGATCACCCAGTGATTTTGCAAGTTCCCTTACTGCGAAATCATGGAGTGGTCTACAATTTTCAGCATAAGTGCAATTCCACTGTGAGAGACATTCTTCTTCCTCCAAACATGGCGAATGGAGTTAAGACCAAAAAGTTCCACTTTGGTCTCATCTGACCACAGGACTTTCTCTTATAACTCCTCTGGATCATCCAGATGGTCCCTGGCAAACTTCAGACAGGCCTGGGTGTGGGCTGACTTAAGCAGGGGAACCTTCTGTGTGATGCAAGATTTTAAACCATGATGTCTTAGTGTATTACTGATAGTAGCCTAGGAAACGATGGTCCCAGCTCTCTTAAGGAACCAGCTCCATCGTGTAGTTCTAGGCTGATTCTTCACCATTCTTAGCATCATTGATACCCCACAAAAATATATCTTCCGTGGGGCCCCAGTCCGTGGGACAATGACAGTCATCATTAGCCTCTTCCATTTTCTGACAATTGCTCCAAAAGTTGTTTTTTTTTCCACCAAACTGCTTGGCAATTGCCCTGTAGCCATTTCCAGCTTTGTGAAGGTCTACAATTTTGTTTCTTGTGTCTTTTGACAACTCTTTGGTTTTGCCCATGTTGCTACTTAGACTTTGGCTGATTGTGGGGTGCACAGGTGTCTTTATAACAGCTAAAGACCTCAAACAGGTGCTACGAATTTAGAATCATAAGCAGTGTAGCTGGGACTACTTAAAAGCAAAATAACAGGTCTTTAAGGGTCAGATATCTGGCTGCTCTTTTTGCTAAGTTGTGTGTAATGCTTAAGTTGCTAAGTTCAGGGGTTGTTCAGGGTTCAGGGTTGACTATTATGCCCTTGGGCAAGGCAGTTCACCCCAGCATAAGGACTTGACCATACAATAAGGTTGCAGCTTTGTGGTGACATTGCATAAAAGTCACAGAAATAAATTCAACCAACCCTTGTTTAGTGATGAAAATTATACATGAATAGAAAACTTGTTATAGTTATATGAAGTCACAGCACATACAAGGGAATAAGAGTTCAAATTCTCAATACTTACCAGCCAAATTATAACATCTGGCTTCCAAAAATCTCATCTGCCACAATGGCGCTGACTCCTGACCTTGTTTGTTTTGTTTTTCTATCCACTCTCAGGACTGTGTTCGATGGCATGGCACTTTAAACTAAAATAACCTATGTCCTCTCATGCTCCTATGATAATACAATATGGAAGAGAGCCATTTGTGTGGGTCAGCAGCGCTTGACCTATAACTGGGCTCTCCCTGCTGAAGCCACACATTTGGTAATGACAGATGATATTGCAAAGAGAGCTGCTCACTTCTTCTAGAAGCTTCATTATAAGCTGGAGAGCAGCAAAGAAAAGAACTGCTTCATAAAGAAGCCAAAGCTTTGTGACTGACTGACACTAATTGGTGTTCCAAAAAGATAGAATCACACCTGATGACCAGAGATCTGGTTTAACCTGGTCATTTGCTTCTCAGAAGTCTTGAAAACTTTCAGTGGTTGCCAAGAATCATTCAATAATGCTGTGGAACAAAAGTTTCAGCTGTTGGTGAACATTCTATTACTTGAAATTACTATTGCACCATCTTGTAAAGTCAAACTTTGATGCAGCTTGATAAAATCGTGCCTGAAACATACACACAATTAAGTGTGATAGTTTTCTAGGCATTTTGTGCAGCTTCAAATGTACAAATTTTGTTAAGATTTGGGTAATAAACAGCGGTCACGTTTTAGGTTGCCAGTGCGGCCTATATCTAAACCGATTCAACCATTTCTCTATTGATACCATTTAAAAATTAACTTAACATTTCCTAAAACTTTATTTTGATGGTCTCTAATCACTAGTATCTTTGCAACGTATTCTACCAACTCTACCCGGTAGCAATATATATTAGAGAACACATATTCACTATTAAATAAGAGTTTTCCAGTATGTTTGCTTTATCAGTGCAAAGTAATTATGATAATATGGCATATTTTCCTGTCACTGCTAGTGGAGTTGATGCCAGTTTAATTTCCCCGTGTCTATAAAAATATTTCCATGAAAATATAAAATTGTTTTTGCATCAAATCATCTCAAGAGAAGTTAAGTTGAGAAAACAGAAATGGAGAACACGGAATTGGAAAGGAAGGCAGTTGTCTCCTGTTTGATCTGACAGTTTTAATTCCAGGGTTAATTACCTCAACCATCAGTGATAGCGCAGTCACAATGGTGTTGATGTGATGTCTTCTGACAGTGGTACGTGGGAAAAGAGAGAGACAGGCTCAAATGAGCTTTCATGAAGTGTTGTCTTTAGAGCTCTGCAGACAGATACCCAGAGGGGCGAACGCACATATCAGTTAACAAACCACAGTGTATCACTGAGAGCACACTGACTCTTAAAACATGAGACAAAACATGAAGCACCTGACAAAATAAAAGTTTTAATAAATAATTGGAGTACGCTGTAAAATGTGTGTGCTGGTGCAACCTCTGGCTTCCTTTAATTTCTCACAAAATGTGCTTTCTTTAATGTAACTCAGAGTATCAGCATTTAAATGCAAAATAGTCATTTTAAATGCAAAAAAAAACAAACAAACAAAAAAGTTGGTGGCAGTCTGCTGAGTTAACATTGCGATTATAACAAAAAAAAAAAAATACAACAATAATTAGTAAAAATATAAAACTCTTCAGATTCTGTATGACCTTCTTGAACTTTGTATTGGTGAACCTGGATCCTTTTGTTAAAAGGACTTAAAATCTACAGTAGTTTAAAATAGTTTCACCCCATGTCTCAAGAATCAAGTTATATGTTTCTGAACCTTATATCTCACTAGGAAGAGCATTTTATTACAGAGAATAGAACTGCCAATCATGTACAATATTGTAAGGTGAGCAAATCCTACATAACTATTTGTTGATAGTGTCTCATAAGCCTTTTCCTGTGACTGAACGAGTTGAACTAAAAAAATTTTTTGAATGATGAAGTCTTGAATTCACTCATGAAGTGATTTTTGCAGTAATCACCTCAGAGGAGCTGACACACTCTCTCGGTAATTGCCAGGTTCAAATGATTACCTAGACGTAATTTCAGCCTGAATAATGCATTAGTTATTGCCATTTTATGGCTAATGCTCAGCATCATTAGAAAGCCATATGAGAGTCATTTTCCTGGAGGTGACAAGGTCGAGTGATGGCAAAGTGCCCTAATGCACATATTAATGCTTCAGAAGACACATGTGAACACCTCACGTTCAGACCTCAACCTTGCAGAACTTTAGTAGCCCTGTGGATTCAATACATTCTATTTTATCTCTGGATAAAAGCAATAATTACTTTCCACATTGAAGTTCAGAAGTCTGACGCTAGTATGATGCCTTGACACAATGAGTCATGTTGCTCTGCCTCAATTTTTAATGATCTATGAATCAGATTGAATCAATTGCCGCAGTCAACAGCCAGAATCATAGACTAAATCAATCAGTAAATGGGCTTAGATAACTTAAAATTTATGAAAGTATCGTAACTTGTGCAAAAAGTAATGTATTTTTATAGCAAAATCTGGCAACACTTTGTTTATTGTTATGGTCCCTTTTAAGCATTCTGTTGACAATATGTAAAGTTGCACCTACATGTCACCAAACTCTCATAGAAATACTTTAATGAAAGTTAAGAGAAACCCACAGTTCATTGGAAGCCTGTTAACATAAAATAAAAAACAAAACTCTTAACAGAGTTTGCATCACACAATTCTGAGTTAAAAAGTCGCGATAACCTTTTTTACTTTTATTCAGTGGCAGAATGCAGACTTTTTCCCCTTTAAATTTTGAGTTTATATCTCAGTTTTTACTTTTTACTTTGTTTCTCTTATATAGTGTAGCGTTTGGTCCAATTGGGCACAAACTTTTTGTTAGATTTAACAAGTTTTAACAATTTTTGGTGCCACTTTCATCAACCCAAAAGGGTAACTCAAACTGCAAATACGAGTGTCTGTGTAACCTCCCCCCCTGAT
>JAUCNO010001758.1:1704216-1720780 GCA_032353835.1 Enteromius viviparus | reverse complement strand
TTTAATCTTGACGGATTTCACAGTAGATTCAGAGCGTGGTCTCGCCGAAGGCGTTCCCAAAGCGTTTTTGACGCAGTGTCTCGTTTCTTCAAGGTACCGGGGTTATATGCATAACCCTGAGACGTTTCTTTTTTTTTTATTTTAATTAAGTTATTTTTCTCAGCATCGTTCTACAGTATTCATTTATTCATATATATATATATATATATATATATATATATATAGTGTGATCCTAGCGCTAGAAAACATGACAGACAACAGGCTGAGTGAACACAAAACCCCGGAGGGTGGATTTATTAATAAACAAAGAGTGGCGGTGCTCAGTGTGATAATGGTGCTCTTTGTCCCTTTTAGTCCTCAACCAGGTGCCAGCGAATGGTGCTTCTTGTGGGTTGTGAATAGCCCGGGCGTCTCGTTCACGGCATGGCCTCTAGAAGGAAAAAGACAGGTAAGTCATTCACCAGTATCAACGAGTCGAGTCGTAGCTCAACATCTCTTAGTTCCTGTTCCCGATTGGCCCGGGCAAATGCGTTCCAGGTGGCTGCTGATCGGCGGCTGTCACCACCCGCAGGTTGAAGTGGAAGTCCTGGAGAGTCAGGAACCATCGGGTCACCATCCATTGAAGCGGAGCGTGATCTGTAAACAGGACGAACTTTCTGCCAAGGAGGTAATACCTGGGCTCCAGGACTGCCCACTTGACGGCGAGGGCCTCTTTCTCCACGGTGGCATAGTTCTTTTCCGCAGGAGTCAGCTTACGGCTGATGAAGACGACCGGATGCTCCTCTCCCTGATGTTCCTGGGAGAGTACGGCTCCGAGTCCCGAATCGGAGGCATCGGTCTGCACCAGGAAGGGGCATGTTCTGTCCAGTGGATCCTCTCTGGATGCGCCCTCCTGGTCAGGTCTGACAGGGGGGCAGCTATGGAGGAAAAGCTGGGGATAAATAAAAAGGGATATTTTTTCCTGGGGCTTGACTAGTCCTCTCCCGATTACGATGCCCAGGTACTTCACTTTTGACTTCGCTAGATGGCATTTGCGGGGGTTGGCAGTAAGTCCAGCCCTCCTGAGCTCAGAAAGAACCCTCCGGAGCCGCTCCAGGTGGTCCTCCCATGCCTCCGAGTGGACTACAACATCGTTGATGTACGCTGCGGCGTGCTCCTGGTGCGGGCAGAGGATGACATCCATAAGCCGCTGGATTGTGGCTGGTGCCCTGTGGAGGCCAAAGGAAAGGGTCCGGTACTGCCAATGCCCAGAGGGAGTGGAGAAGGCCATTTTCTGTTTGGAATCTTCGGCCAATGGTACTTGCCAGTATCCTTTAGTTAAGTCCAGTGTTGTGATGTACCGGGCCCTTCCCAACCGTTCCAGCAGCTCATCCACTCGAGGCATGGGGTAGCCGTCAAATTGGGATACTTCATTTAGCCTTCGGTAATCGTTACATAATCTGAGGGTTCCGTCTGACTTCGGGACCAGGACTATTGGGCTGGACCAAGGACTCCTGGATGGTTTAATTACCCCCAGCTTGAGCATTTGTTGGACTTCAGCCTCCACAGCCTGCCAACGGGCCTCTGGAATTCGATAGGGCCGCTGCCGGATGATGACTCCTGGGTCAGTAATGATGTGATGTTGCAGGACCTCTGTACGGCCTGGGGTCTTCGAAAACACATCCTGGTACTGACTGACCAGGTGTCTCATCTCCGACTTCTGGGCGGCCGAATCAGGACTATCACCCGATCTCCCGGGTGGAACACCCACGGTTGGGCCGCCCGGTTGTAGTGGCGTTGCTGGTCTTTCTGGGATTGGTCCAGGTGCTCCCGATCTAATGGCATGACCCTATCAATCTTTCCTCTCATGTCCTTCATGTGTTCGATGTCTCGTTCCCCGGGATGGCCGGTGTCGTCATCTCCTCGTGGGGCAGCTGGGCTGCGCTGTGTTGGTTAAGGCCTCCTCGAACCCCGGCCAGTCGCGTCTGAGTAGAACGGGAACAGGCAGGTCGTTGACAACTTCCACTTCCACGATGACTTTGTCCGCTCCCCTCTTGATGTTAACAGCCGACACGGGGATGTGCTGGGTGTCCTCTCTGGGAACTCCTCTGTACACAGCGCAGCCCGCCATCCACTTCTTGGTGGCCGGTGTAGGTGGGTCGGTCAGCATGGGCTCATCCTGGGGACTTACAGATTAAAATCACTAAGTACGTCTGTGAAACTAAACATTCTCTAACGACCCCCTGTAAAACTACTGTAGTCCCGTCTGAATAGGGCTTTACTTTTAGTCATTATTTAGGTAGCACACATATTAATTTCAATTAATTATAATTATTATTATTTTTTTTAAATAATATATGCCCACCCCTAATACTATATATATATATATATATATATATATATATTGCTATAATATATATATATTGCTAATTTGATGCTCAAGACAAAACAACTGAATAATTGATTATCCGCATTGTAGAATTAATCCTCAGGGATCATATATAAACTATATTAAGGAATATAAAAATTCACTGTATATGCACAGTGCTTCTCATTGTGGCATTGTCAGTGTTTGTTTAGCATGGCCGTAGTAATGAATACAGCCTTGTCGAATTCATTGTTCTTTTCACTCCTTACAGCTGGTGCTATTTATCTTTTGTCAGTTTCTTCAGAGTGTTATATTCTGATTGTTTGCGTTAATGTATTCTTGTCATGGAGAACGTCACAACCGCTAAACTGAAAATAAAATCACTCTGGTCTGGAATTGCTATTTCAAAACAAGCATGTGTTCAATTAATCATAGTCTCAGCTGAATAAAAAATCCTCCTCATCATTCCCTCGCCATCCCTAACTCTCAAATACAAAGCCGTCTTTTTGACCGCAACCAATCCCTGGACTCTTGGACCCTTCTAAACAGTTGTTTCTTGTTTCTTTTTTTATTATTCTGTTTCTTGTTTACCAGTAGGGTCTCTCTTAGAATATATAATTGAATTACTCAGGGATGGCACATTGTTTATTAGACGCAGTTGTTTATGGTTTTTTGACTCAGTTGAGCTTCATGTGGCATTGACCGGCCCACTCCAGCGTGTGGTTTTGTCAGATTAAATAAAGATTACAAAACTGTGGAACAGATGATGATGACCCTGGGGTATCATGTGGAGATATGAGAGGAGATAAAACAATCAAAACCCACCTCTCTAGCAAACTGACCCCCAGCTCTCCCAAATCAAGGCCCCTGCCCTGGAGGCAGTATGATTTTTATATCAAAGGTTTGAATGAAGAATCATTCCTCTGAAAGCTCTAAATTAGAGAGTCAATTTAATATTGATAGCCATTTATTTAATACAGCCACTCTAACTTTGAAGTAAGAAACACTTTGGACAACTGATGAGCTCAGCCAACGCAGGGATTTTTTTGTTAACGGTCGAATGCGAAAGCGTCTCATCGCTGTGATGGCTTATGCCACGGTGATGGCTCTTTGTGGTTTTCAATGTCTGCCATGCAGCAAAATGGGGGTCAGGGGAGAAATAGGCCTATTAATATTTCACGATGAAAGAGCTTCATCCCAGTCTATTTCAGCCAGTGGCCACGAGTAGCCTACTTCCTGCGGCTCTGCTCCCATTTATCAATTAGTGGCCCTTTTTTTTTCAGGGGCATAACATTAAACCTAAAAGGAGCTTATCTCATTTGTGACAAAGTGTTTTACCTCTCTATACTCATGGCTGTAGCTGGAAAGAGTCTATAATGGTATGTCGCACATTCAACATGTAAAATGTGGCTTTACTCTCAATTAATATCTAATATAAAGTTTTTAAATAAGTAAGAGTGACCTCACATATCATGAAGCATTCATGCAAATTCTGTCAGAGTTTTAATTGAAACGTGATTTTATGAATTTCATAAAACAGTCATCTATAAATTAAAGTGAATATGGGACTTCCATCCTGCTCTATGAAAATGTTGCTCTTGTGACATTCTCAGCAATATGTATGTGTTTCTCAATGATGCAAAGCATGAAATATCCTTCAACACCAATGCTACATTGTTTATGACATAATATGCATCATATTTTGTAATGTTCAGTCAAAGCAGAAACTTGCATCACTCTGAAGGGGTTGATTTGGTAATAACAGCCATCTGGGTGTATATCATCATGCTTATATGGCAACTTGCAATGTAAATATATAAATAGACACAAAATATTTAATATTTTATTTTAAGATATTTTATTATCTAATACACTTAAACATTCTTTACAGATTAAAAAGTTTAAACTGTTTTAAAATTGTACCTGCATTATATTAGAAGACATTAAATGTACTATTAAAATATGTTAATATTACAGTAGCCTACTATTAATATTGAAGTTCTCTGATTTAATTTTTATTAGAATTAGTAACTGATACACTACATGGTGGCAGTTGCATTTGTAAGAAGAGAATATGCGTTTGTGAAACGCTGAAAGACTCAAAAGTGCCAGCTTGAAATAGCCAAATAAGCCCAATACCTATATGTGCTAGACCAATCAGAATCAATGCCATGTAATTAAAATAATGTATAACTTTGCAAAAGTAAATGTTAACAAATGTTAACATTTAATAGTATTTTTGTTTAAAAAAAAAAATAATTTAGACCTTCAAGGAGGACAGAAAACTTTATGAAGAGTAATTAATACATTTGTAATTTTCTCCTCAAAAAATGTATAGTAATAACATCCTCAAAAATGAGCTGAACACAGCCTGGAGTGACATTTACTTAAAAGTGTGTGTTAATGTGAGATCGCTGAACTCCGACGGAGACAAATAGGTCCACATACTGCATTCAGACTCGCTTGTGAAGTCATACTCAGTGCAAACACACTTTTTAAAGCGCTTAGCGCAGAAGCATCATGCTAATCCGTCCTCCTGCCGAATTAAACATAGATCTTAATAAGACAACGCTTGAAGGTTATTTCATGTTACCTAAGTAAACATGTTTTGAGTTTCTGGGAGTTTAAGCTCAGGGTAGATCTGTGACTGAAGAGTCACACCAAATTAATTAAGTTTTTCAGGCTTGAGTAGAAAACTGACAGGTCATGTAACTTACTCTGGGAGGAAAACGCTAAATGCAATTAATTGAAACAGCAATACTTTGTGATGCAAAATGAAACAAAGTCTCATTTAAACATAATTCAATCTGCTAGTGAATCATTTCCATAGATTCATTCAAACAGTTTCTTTTAAAGCTGAAAAAACAACATCAACAACAAACAAACAAACAAAAAAAACAGATATGTTAGTGCAATACATTAGTATACTGTATATACCTGTACCTAATTTAACTTCTGGTCTGTTTTTGGTTATCGGTCTGGTTATACGTCTTATTCAGCTCACTGCCATTTTCATTCGAAAATGAAGCTGTGAGGGTAAACAGGAACTCGCAACAAGACATGGCTGTGTGGACTACAAACCTGTTGTTTTCCTCTTTAAGCTCAACTGTGTCAAATGTTTACTCACTGCTCATTTATTTCAGCTTTTTATTTCTTTATTTTTTTTGTATTGATGTTTCAAAATGACTCGCTTGTCTGCCTTTTTTTTCAGTGAGCCAGCACAAACTGCCCTGCTGTCATATAGGAATGATGGGGAATCCTCGCTTAGTAATAAACATTCAAATGCATATTGAAAATAAAATAAACAAAAAAATCAGAACAATGTTATACAAACAAATGTCTCATTAAATCAATCAATTAGAGTTTCAAACACAACTAAGCCTACTTTTATTGCTGTTTTTTGTGTTAAGAATGACAGTTTACATCACTGTAATTCTGAAGGAAGACTGTCTTAGAAAAAACTCACTTTCACTTCCTCCTGCATATAAGGCAGCGTTTGTAAGCTCAGAGCTGATTTGTCTACAGCCGTTATTGGGGAAACCTCTCGTTTCTTGTGCTTAAAATGTGCACCTCCTGCTGGCAGAGATTGGGTCTTTTGAATAAATCTGTCTGTTTACGCAGCGATCATATTTACATAGCTTGTTACTCTAGAAAGGACGTAGCTGTTGTTATTTATTCTATTTGGATGTTTACCAGATGTTAATTTAGAGCTACACAAGCACTCATGCGCAGTTACGTTGGATAATGTTGTTGTCGTTGAAACCGTCTATATACGAACAAATTTCAGTGATACAAAAAATGGAAGTTGATTCAGTATATATACATTCAAAGTGTGGGTGTGATGTTGACTCATCAGACAGTGGATCCATTTGCAAGCCGTTTAATAAAGATCCAGATTCAGGCAGAACAAGCAAAAACGCTTAGAGTTGCGCTATGTTTGGCTCAAGCGCCGCCTTATAAAGGGCAAAAAGAGCGCGAACACAGCACCGAAGCTTCCGGGGTATGTGGCCGAAAGCGGTCCGGATAGGAACTAATATCCCGGGGAAGGTTCCCGCTGACGCCGGTCAGAGGACCGCCTCGTAACAGTGGGGAGGTGTTAATCAAAAGTCGCACATTGTGCCCATTATACTTTTTCAGTCAAGAAACGGCCCAGTACAAAACATTTTAAATGGGGAAAATGAATGATTTAGCTCATAAAACTGCTTCCAGAAAGAGAGAAAATAAATTACACGAGAGGAAGAGAAACAAAGAACAGAGAGCAATGTCAAAAAGTGCTGTACTTTTGACTGCAACACTTTTTCTGAAAAAAGTATTTGGGATTTTTACTGCTGCCATCTCACTGGAGCCTGAAATTCAATTTCATTTCAGATTCAACACAGGAAATATTTGGTTGGACACACCAATCATTTAACAATCAGTATTGTCAGAGGGGATGTTTGAGTGTGTGTGCTCAGGTTAGGCAGAGCATGACTGCACCTATCTGAAAAAGCATGAAATTATTCAATCAGCGCAAAGCTTTCAAATCTTCCACCTGCTTTGTGTAAATGACATCAGAGCCACTTGTGCTGACGTTACATGTAATGCATCTTAACTTCAATCACACTCAGTCTTGCAAAGACTAATAATAACGTTTTTGTACAATTGTTTTCAACTAATGTCGTCCTTGTGGAGTCAGAACTGTGAAGAAATCAAACAAAGAAGCAATACTTGATGAAACTGGGTCTGTTTTTAGACCATTTAGATCTGCTGTGTACAAAGGAAATTTGCTTCAGCATTTGAAAGGGAAACCGGGGCAAGTTGTCACACCAGTTGTGCAAACTTTAAACTTAATACAAGATATGTGTCTGTGTTATTTATTTCAACAGTGTAAATCAAATGTTATCTGATGCAAATTTTATCCTCCACGATTTACACTCATGGTAAATTGTGGCTGCCATTTTAAAATGCATCTGTTTTAGTATGTGACTATTTTTTTTGTTGAAAACCATGTTAATGAAACTTGCCTTTTAAGCTTCAGCAGGGAGTAATAATCCTTTGATAGACTCCAGAAATTAAAAATAATATGAGACACTAAGCTCATTTAACTAGCTTCTCTATATCATATCCATATCTGTCCAACTTCTTTCTGCTATTATTTTAATCCCAGAAGGTTTTTATATCCATGTTCATCTAGCATCATTAAGATACGTTTCAGTATCAACTCTACAGCTTTGCATTTATTAACAGATTTATTTTTCTGTGGTCAGAGCTGCAGACCAATCAGTGTGATCGTATTTGCAGACAATTTTCTAAACTGTTGAACCATTTTACATAAAGTCGACCATCAAATTCATTATGTGCCTTTATTGCATTTATATCAACTGAGATCAGTTAAATTTGTTTGAAGTCACTACATTTTAACACAGTTTTAAAGGATATTTCACCTGATAATGAAAATGTACTCAGAAAAGATGTAGATTATTTTGTTTCTTCATGGAAACAGAATTTACATCACCTCATAATTGAATCATCTGCAGTTAATGGGTGCCATCAGAATAAGAGTCCAAGTTGCTGATTAAAAAAACATTAGTAATCCACAAGTAATCCATTAAAATCCCGTAAAAAGTCAACAACAACAAAAACGTCAAAGGTTACGTAGGTAACCCACGTTCCCTGAAGGAGGGACTGGAGACATTACAGTACATCCCATATGTAACATCGGAGTGACTTAATGAATAGGAACTGCATGTTTGTAAGAAAAAACTTCATTAAGACTAAGGTATTTTAACCTTAAACCTGTGTTTCTGCCATCAATAATCCAAAATAACACAATCATAACATAATGACAACGCAGTTTCCCGTCCATTAATTATCTTGTGAAACCAAAAGCTGCATGTTGAGAAACAAATTAATGTTTTGGATAAAAGTAGCTTTTTCCATTTATGAAACTGCCAGGTACAAAACATTTTAAATGGGGAAAATGAATGATGTAGCTCATAAAACTGTAACATCTTTGTTGATCCTGGAACAACATTGTGATTAGCCAATCAGATTTGAAGAATCAGTTTATAGTTTTTGTGAAGTTTAGGCTTACAATCAGTGTTTGGTGCTTGTACATCAGTGTCAGTCATCTTTCAATTCCTTTGATTTTAGGCATTATTCATGGATAGGGTTAGGTTTAGGTGTAGATATGGTCAAAACTAAAATTTTGGAAAAAAATGAAAAATGAATTCAACAAAATATGTTAACCCAGAAACGCGCCTAACTAAGCAAAGTCAGGACGTGCCAAGAAGCATACAAAAAAAGGATTTTTAAAATCTTGGCCAACTGAAAGTATGAAGATGAAAAGTATGACCTTTTTGCCTAAATTACTGCAGCAATGTGAATCGATCAGTCTGTGGCACTGCTCAGGTGTTATGAGAGCCCAGGTTGCTCTAATAGTGACCTACAGCTCTTCTGCATTGTTGGGTCAGGCATATCTCATCTTTCATACACATTTTCTACACAATACCCAATAGATTTTCTATGAGGTTATGGTCAGGCGAGTTTGCTGGCAATAAAGAACAGGGATGGTCCTAAACCAGGTACTGGTATCTTTGGCACTGTATGCAGCTGCCAAGGTAAATGAAATCTGCTTCTCCATAATGTTGGTATGCAGCAGGAAGCCTGAAGTGCTCTAAAATGTCCTGGTATACAGCTGCATTGACCTTGGAGCTCACAAAACACAGTGGACCAACACCAGCAGATGACATGGCAGCCCAAACCATCACTGACTGTGGGAACTTTACACTGGACCTCAAGCAATGTGGATTCTGTGCCTCTTCTCTCTTTCTCCAGACTCTGGGACCCTCATTCAAAGAAAATGCAAAATTTACTTTCATCAGAGAACCTACAGTAACTTTGGACTGTTCAGCAGCAGTCCAGTCCTTTTTGTGTTTATCCCAGGCGAGACCCTTCTGATGCTGTCTGTTGTTCAAGAGTGGCTTGACACAAGGAATGCAAAGCTGAAACCCATGTCTTGCATACGTCTGTGCGTAGTGCTTCTTGAAGCACTGACTCCAGCTGCAGTCCACTCTTTGTGAGTATCCCCCAAATTTTTAAATGGGTTTTGTTTCACAATTCTCTCCAGGGTGCAGTTATCCCTATTGCTTGTACACTTTTTTCTACCACATTTCCCTTCGCCTCTCTATTAATGCGCTTGGATAAAAAGCTCTGTGAAAAGCCCGCCTCTTTTGCAATTTTGTGTCTTGCCCTCCTTGTGCAAGGTGTAACTGCTCATCTTTTGAACAACTGTCAAATCAGCAGTCTTCCCCATGATTGTGTAGCCAATTGCTGCATCCGAAATCGCATATTTCTATACTATTTAGCACGCGAAAAACAGCATGAGAGGCGAGTAGTATGTCAGAATTCATATAGTATTCAAAATTCAGTAGGAGAGAAGTACCTACTTATCTAGTAATTCCGCCTGAATTCTGTAGTACACATACCATGGACACTTTCCTATCCCACGAGGCTGCAAAAGATGAGGCTTCATATTAAAAAAAATGCAAAGGTTTCAAGTGAAAGTACCTCAGGAAAAAAAAAGTTGCTTATTGTGATTAAATTACACTTGTTTAACACAATCTAAAATTAAATTAAAAAAATTAAATTTTCATGCTCTTGTGACGACACATGACATGTGACAACATCAATATGATGGAAGCAATACGTCCGAATTCCATCCATACTACCCACATTTATACTATAAACATATTATTTTACGGCTGGGTAGTATGTTCAGTTTTAAATGTAGTACCTACTTAAGCAGTATGTGATTTCGGACACAGCATGAAAGACCATTTAAAGGCCTTTGCAGGTTTTGAGTAAATTAGCTGATTAGAGTGTGGCACCAGGTGTCTTTAATACTGAACCTTTTCACAATATATATCAGACTGTGTGGAATGAATGTATAAATTATAAGTTTCACTTCTTAAACGGAATTAGTGAAGTTTTTCATTTTGCAGACTAAATTAAATACAAATTTCTTTCTTCGACCAAGCTTCACCATTATTTACTGAAAAACGATAGGGTCAATTGGGACATGTTTGGTCAGTATGTAGATGCTGTGCTCCAAACACTGGGCACAGAAACACTAATAAGATCACCCACGAGTTGCCTAAGGACAACATGGCTGTGAATTATCACTGAGAATCAATAATAAGATAAGACAAAAATACCAATTTGAACTCTGGACCATTGTGCGTGTGTGTGTGTGATTCTTGACCCGTCTGACACATCACACACTCAGGACCAGTCATGGGAATTAGAGGTCTACTTCACTGTGAGCTAATCTTAGCCAGTCCTAGAAACATGACATTTCCTCTCAGTCTCTTAATGAGAAGAGCAAATGTCTGGGCGAGCACACCTCTGCCAGCAAAGTGTTAATCATGAATTGATCCGATCGGTGTTCTTTTGTAATTTGTGACTCTCTGCTTTCTTCAGGATTTTGTTTTTGCTACTAAAATAGAATTTAATTTAACCATAATTTTACAAAAAATCTATTTTATTTACAATCAGTAAAAAGACATTTAGAAAACAAAATGCTCACATCTGCTGAATTTTCAGAACTTTTGAGACTCAAAAAATAACTCAGTTACTCCCCACCAGTGATGTTAATGAAGTTATTAGAAATAACACATGAACAAAAAAAAAGTTATTAGTTGAGTACTTAAGTGCAAATTTATAATTAAATTGATGAATTGATAAATATCTTAAATAAATACCGGATAGAGGAAAAATATTGCACAGCAATTACACCTTTCCATTAAGATGTCATCCGCTACTTTGTTAATCATTACAGGATTGCTATATTGATTTTTGTGTGTGTGTGTGTGTGTGTTTATTTCTTTTTAACCAGTTAAAATTGTTGTTGAAGTCTTCAGAGTGCTGCAGTTATTGTGAGATTCACATGAGTAACACACTCATGGAATAGTTCTTTATCCACCACACATTTTTGCTATATTACCAATTTCACAAATCCATTCAGCAATGTAGTCCTTTCAAGAACGGCTGGTCTCGACATGCGACATTGGAAAAGTAACTTTAATTCTCATTAGAGAGGAACAAGCTCGCTTATATGACTGACAGAATCAAGAGTTCTTACTACAACTGCAATTACTCTCTGCAAATGTCATTTGCTCCCTTTGTATAATAGTGAAATATATGTTACTGGATTAGGAATTCAATACTACTTGTGTTGTATAATTTAGTCAGTCTCACTCCTCTAACCATTGATATTGATTCTTGATGATGTTTTTGTGTGTAAACATGCATTAAGGAACAATGTGCAGTCAGACAGTCATTATCACAAAAGAAACCCCAGCAGGATGATCAAGACCTTTCACAAAATGAAACTGCAGAGGGGTTTATTATTGAATTTTCAAGCCTAAAAAACATAAAACATGGTAAGGTCACTAAAATGAGTTACTTTAAATAATTTGTATTGCTTATACAAAGCTGCAGCAGCTAAAATATGATTAAATACACCACTATTCAATCAGTCAGCAAGAGGTGCAAAAGTGCTTCTATTATGGGTTCTGAAAGGTTCATGTTTTGGTTTTGAATGTCCCCAGGAAGAGGTTAACATGCATGGGAGGTCAAAAAACACTTTCATCTTCTTATACAGTAATATGCATTTAAAGTATTTTTATTTGATCTGCTCAATGACTCACAAACAGTTTGCTCAGTGATTCATTTTTTCAAACTAATCTGCCATGATTCGTGGATTTCATTTTCATTGAATCATGCTCTTAATAACTGATGAAGCAGCATTTGTGAACACAGTGCTGCTTTGTGTGCAGTGTTACCAGGGAAAAAGCTAGTTATTACGCTCCAAAAGTGGCACCTGGAGGCAAAGAATGACTTCAATATGAAACACCTTGAGATTCATTTTAAAAACTACTTGTTTTAATGTTTCAGAGTCAACTCTTTCTTTTGTGATGCAACAACAATGCGTTTTAATTGCAATATGCATGGCCCAGTAGCTATTTGTGTCACTCCTCATCAACATCTATCAGCTCTTTAAAAGAGTCTAAAATGTGCTTGACGACTGGATATTTTCCTGGTTTCAATAGTTTTTCTCCACTATTTAATCACCATTTAGGAATAACTGCTACCACGATCAATTAATGGATAAAAAAGCCTCTTTTCACCACCTACCTTCTCTGAATATTAAAACATTAATTGCGGCAGGCAAATAGCGCTGACTTCCACAAATAAGACACCATCTATATTAGCAGAGATAGCGGCTATTAAATAAGTTGCATGTTTTTGTACTAAAACACTGCAGCAAATGCATTTTCTCTGTGTGTGTGAAACAACAAGAGATATATTGAGAGAGAAAGAAACAAGACACGGTGAGAGTCTGCAGCAAATGGCTCGAGCTGCGAGAGATACGAGAGACGAGGGTGAGAGGGGAGGATTTGAGGCAGATCGAGGTTGCACAGAGGGGGCTCAGGGATGGTTCCTTTAAAAGAGACTTTGATGAATGAAGCTGAGTGATTTTTGGGGACCAAGGTTGGCCTCTCCAGGGTAAAAGAGGTGCTGGGGCACCGTCACCTTGTAATCTGTTTCATATCTCCTCTTAGTTGTACTGCAAGTACACTACACAGGCTTTTCTCTTTCTCAAGGTCTCGGAGCAGTTTCGTAAGCCCTGATATTCTGTCTCTTGCTCACTCGCTCTCTCTCCGTCCCCATCTTTTCTTTGTCTTCTACCTTCCGCTGAGAGAGGCAGCAAAGCCACGCTGTAAAAAGAGAGCATCTGTCCTGTGTCATCTAAAATGAGCAAGGGATCAAAATCACAAAGACGCCTTGCATAAAAAGACAAAAGCTGGATTTTTTGCCACATTTGTGATGAGTTGCTTAAAAAGAAAGCATTATCTTGTCAAATAGAGCATCGCAAGATATCATTCAAATGTCTAAGGGGATACTCGAGTATAAAAGAAGATAAATACATCAGCGCGTGAAGGCATATTATGAACAGCAGTCAAAAATAGCACCTTTTAAAGAAGACGGAGAACAAATTAATGCGCTTTTTCTCAACTGCTTTTTCTTTCCATTAGACCTGAGTATCTTGTCCTTATTGATCTGTTTGGTCAGCTGATTGGTGTTATGTGAACAGTGACTCTAGCGCTCCTGACCTCTGACCTCTTAGCCCCCTGTCGATTTATCTTCTGCACTGCCTATTATTTTCAAGCTTCCTTCTTAGAGCTAACACACATCATAGAGACACACAACATGTACTTACACATAAACCTTCCAGTGCAATCACCTTTCCTGCTAAGAAAGTGCATTATTTCTGCTTTACCGCTGGAGGTCACGACCTCTATCATGCATCCGCCTCCGCATAACTGACCCGTTTGATCACGTGACCTCAGCTTCCATCAATTTTCTTTGTTGTTTTGTAAAGTGCACGATACTTTAATCTTAAAATCAATGTTTTTGCATCACTTCCTTCTCGAGTCAGTCAGGCTTCACACTTGGGGCATCTTAACTTCAGTAAATAGGGTGAAAAGCTTTGTTTCAATCATTTAAGCGAATAAGCACAGGCCACCGATGGTACTACTGACATTTTGCTCTATGAATATTTAGCTGCCAAATATTTGGTTGTGAATAAGTTGCACGATTTGTTGTGCGTTATTGTGAACGAGTTTGTGCATTTGTGTGTGTATGAGAGAGAAAGAGAGAGAGAGACAGCGTTTGCAGTCAAAGGTCTGGAGCTCAACTTCACTTCATTAATGCAAAACACCGCAATATGAGAGCAGATTTACATACTGTCGACCGAAAACCAAAACAACAATGATGAACTGCTATTTCCTCTTAGGATAGGCTGCTTTGATGCCTCTCTAAAGGAAAAAAGCGAGTCTTTTTCTGCCTGGAGGTGGGGTGATGAATACTCAATGAGCCAACAGGTGCCTTGTACACGGTTTGAACTACTGTAAAAGGAAAACTCTTGCTTTAAAGTGACGGCACATTTGATTTCTCTCTGCAACATGCCGCTTTGTTGACTCGTTTATTGTGGTTTGTTTCCTGGGACTGAGCAATCAGAGATTGATTGTTTTCTTAATTTTAACACCCCTAATGAGCAAATGAAATGAACAACTGTCTTCTCGGATATTAAGCCCATTCTTTTAAATACAGACACTCTAAAATGATCAGCTATATTACAATTCTTTTATTTTTTTTTTATAATTGCAATTTGCCTAGCAAGGAATGCAATAAATATCTGTTAGGCTGCTGTCATTGTTTGCAATCAGTTTTGCAATTTAGTTTTAAATGACATTTGTGTTCAGTGCGTTCACATTTTTTATTATTATTATTATTATTACAGTTTGGTGCATTTAGTTTTAAGAGTCATTAGTGCTGTCACATTTTTTGCTCTCCAGTGAATATTTCTCAGGGTGGGATTATTCTTTGAAGTCAATTTCTGTATAGACACAAACCTTAGAAGCATTTCTGTTACTGTGCAGGAAACAAAATGCAGTTCATTTCTTGAACTTCACATTCCTTTGCCTTAATAAAATATACTTGTTGGATAACATTGCAATTAATTATTTTAGTGAATACTGCATTTTAAAGCAAAAGTGACAGCTGGAGAAAAAGTCAACTATAAATATGTGTCACGCTAGCACTGGGTACTGATCCCAGCACAGCAGTCTACACGCGATCTCAGTCACCAGACTTTTAATTGAAATTGAGTCTAATCAAGGCTGCTGCATATATGCTGTCCAAACCGGAGTGTAGATGGCTGAGCACGAGGTAGCAACCCTTACTTACCTTGTATCTTACCTATTGGGAGTGAATTGTCATGTTATGATTGAAGTTATGTCTTGTCAAGACTTTTAAACCGCAGCACTTACCTGCACCGAGCACCTGACTGCAAAGATTCACAAGCTGATCATGTTCTAGAAAAACTGTTCATGGACATAGAGAAAGCGATTTGGAGATCGCCAACATTATGTGAGAAAGCCCTTTTTAGAAACTTGACACTGACCTGATTAACCTAGTTGTTCACAGTGTGCTGGCGTGCACCATTACGATCAGGAGATCATTTACACAGCTGAAAGAAACAGATGCTTACCTCACGGGCTCACCTGCCACCTCTCATGTACAACAGCGATCGGGAGATCGCACATCAGAAGTGAGAATACCCACCTTACTGTACTCGCCTTGTAACTCACCTGTTTCCTCAGTCAAAGCCAGGATAAAGCGATCTGGAGATTGCTATCTTCATGATAACTGTCCCCGTGTCTACTTGGAGTCACAATGAGAGCAAGGATGCAAGCCTGAGTTAAAACGATCAGGAGATCAGCATTAAAGGAACTATATTGTATCTGACGAAGAAGCCCTGCTTTGTCTTTGAGCCTCTCCTTGCTGAATTTGAATTGTATCCTATGTTATAAATAAATATGCTTTGAGTTCACTTTATCCTGCCTCACGTGTCCATGTCTGAGCGTTACAATATGTGAATGTCTTCGTAAAATTATAATTTAAAGTTTTTGTTTTTGATGTTTTTTTTTTTTACTTTTGGGATGCTTTATAGATGTTTTAGTTGTCGTTTGTCGATCGCTACTGCACTGTTGGAAGCTATGGTGAGGTGGTGCTTCACTCCTGAGTAGTTCAGCACCTTGGACAGTAGCCTATAACACACTACATAAAGAGATCAGCACCCGGAACAGTGTGTTTAAAATGCTGAACTCAGAACTGTGACACAACTGCAGCTCCATAGAGCAGAGTCAGAAGAGACTTCCTGTACCGGATCAGCGCTCTTGCTCTTAGAGCTGAACAGAATGACAGAAAACTCAACTGCAGGCTTACATCTCCTGAAGACTGACACAGCTATACCAAAAGTATTATCTATCTATTCAACAAATAACCCAATGGTTATATTCACAAAAACACATACACCATAATAAATGTACATGTATCAACCATTTAAAAACAAAAAGTTCAGTTGCTGCCTCAATATCAGTATAATCAACTTTAAGTCATTAGAAAAAAAAGAGTTGAAATTCCTCAACATATTTTGTAGAGTTTAAGTACTTACAGAGTACATGCCATACTTATATTTGTTGTTGGCGTAAATCAGTAGATTGTTTTGGAATTTTTGTTTCATATATATATATATATATATATATTAGGGGTGGCACGGTTCACAAAACCCACGGTTCGGTTCGTATTGCGGTTCTAGGGTCACGGTTT
>JAUCNO010001758.1:1684084-1701571 GCA_032353835.1 Enteromius viviparus | reverse complement strand
AGCGCCAACGCGTTTTCGGTTGCCGCGGCGCCACCCACGGTCCGATTAAAACGGCGGGGGTAGGCGTTACACACTTTTCCGCACGGCTTCTATAGAATGCCGAGGCAATGTGTGAAGCGGCGATCATTTCACACTTTGCCTGAAACCAGCAGCCATTCTATACATTGCCTAGGCATTCTATAGAATGCCGGCATTTCACACATTGCCGGTAACATATATATATATAAAACACAATATTAATTCTGATTTTGGGTATACAATAAAAATATAATTATTATTACAATACTATTAATAATCATTTTCTTAATTTTTATCAGGCTCCTATATTTTTGTTCAGTTATTTAAATTGTATTACATAGAAAAGGAAATAAACATTGAAATTAGAGGAAAAATATACTGTACCTAAACACTGAACCTTGTAAAAATGCTCATTTTAGATGACGTTTCAGTACTTGGAAACTTTTTGCATCTGAACTCTTCATATATTGATTGCACAACATTTTTCATGCAAAGCAATACTTGTAAATACTTCTTATGGTGCAGTCACTGGGAAATGTAAGTAGAGGCTGTGAAGTTGTATTTATCCTGTTTGTATAAGAGAAGCTCATAGCACTAACACTGACATCATGCTCTGCTGGCATTTTCCAAAAGAGTCGTTCAAGGCCCTGATCAAACTGCTCCCTCTCCTAAGTCCACATTAAAGCAGCTCTGTACATTACAGTAGTAACCGTCCTATAATCTCTCTGAGACTCCACTCCTTCTTTCTGCTTGGTCAAGCACTGGGAGACCATGGCAAGGGGCTGGAAAGGTCTGGATCAGTCAGCCTCTCTGGCAATGCGATATTCACGGTTGCCGTTAAACCACAGAGAGGATTTTGGGTGTAAAGTTTAGTCAGCAGGTTTTAACTCTTGCATAAGACACACCAAACGTGCATTCCTGTTAAAAAGACATGATACTTCAAGGTCTTCCAAACTAGTTTCTAAAGTTAACATTTAAAGAATTAGTGTTCATTCAAGCAAATGTTTTTTTCTGTAATTAAAAGTAACAGAAAAATAAAAATTAAAGAAATTGAGGGAGGGAAAAGGCAGAATTGCAATATATATATATATATATATATATATATATATATATATTTAAAAGACAGTTTATATATTGCAGTTCTTCTTTCACATTGTTAAACTTTAGAACTTTAAAGCTTAAAGCAAAAAAAAAGTGATTTATAAAATTATAATATCCAAATCTTCTAAGAATTGATCCCAACGCAAAGTACCTCCATGTAACCTTGACTGTGTTGTTAAGAAAATAATTAACCACCAGGAGTAGCTTCATGTTTTAATTCAGAAATACATGTTTTCAGTTTACTGATGCATTTTAATTTCTGCATGAAAGTGTCTGATGTAAATGAGAGTCATTGAGCATATCAGTCTCTATATAAACCACCACAAATACCTTTGAATACTAATGAGATCACACTGGATTTGATCAAAGGTGGTAGGTGGCCTGAAAAAATAGAGAATCACTGAATTAGACAGTCAACAATACGAGCACTTTACAAACTGACACTTTAGAGAAACGCGGGAGCTGTTTTCATCAGTTTGGGATAAAAGATTAGCGTGTTTACCGGTCCAAAATTACCTTTGCATGCTCTTCAGACACACACAAACAAAAGCCTTGCCATGTAATATTAATGTCCGACAAGTCTGGTTTCGTGCCGGAGGTTTTGTTGACGTGATATCCTTTAATCTTCTCCACAATAGCACTTAAAAAATGCTGCTAATTTGCAAATGGGATTAAAAATGTGTAGATAAATAATATATTACAGTCACTGGCGGAGAATACTAAACCCACGGGTGTGTTTTTATTTATTTAGTCTTGCACACCTTCAAAGAGCCACTACGCTTGTTTGTCTTTCATTAGTGTGGAAGCACAGCCTGTGCTCTGAATCCTCGGCAGAAACTCAATATTCTGTCTTTGAACGACACAATGGCCCGCGGTTTCGCTCGCAAACAGGAAGAAGTTCATGCATACAGCATTTGTCTTCGCTCAGACCCAGAGACATTGTAGTCCTTGACATCCCACTCTCTTCCAAGCCCCACATGAGCACTTGGACTGCGGTCGGGTTAATAAGGTTATAATCTCACCATTAAAGCACATCTTTTTCGTCTCTCATGGCACTCTTTGCAGGGTAATCCTGTTAAAGCTGGACTCATTTATGTCAGACCATAAACATCAGATGGATATGTTCTCCTTCACTTTGACGCAGTCTGCTCTACTTGGGTGAAACTAAAGGAAAAGAGACAGGAATAGAGAGACTGTCTGGGGCAGACAAAAGCTGCACTTCAAAGTTTGTTAGAAGAGAAACAGAGTAACCTCTAAGAGTTCACTGAAGGGGACACAATAGGATAATGCAGATATCATTAGGAGTATACTATATATGGGACAATAATACTATTACTAATTACTGGAAAAATGTAATTATTTCGAAATTAAGAATTTGTCAACCTGGTCTCATAAAAATAAGTACCTCTCCACACTTGTGCAACACTTTTTTTTTTACATACCTTACCACACGTTTCACCACAGTTTCAAAAAGAAATGTCCACTGAGTGGCGCTAAAACACAAGTTCAATATGTGAAGCCTGGCACATTTTTATTACATCGATATTGCTGTGTTTTTATTCCATTGCTTCACGTACATATTGTTTTACAAGAAAATATTATTTAAACCTTTCTATTTAAGAATTGTATGTTTGATTGAATATGTTACCTGCTATTTCTAATTGTGAAATGTTATAAAAATTTTAAAGTGAAATTTTATTTTTAAATTAAACTTACTAGAATGCACAGATAAGGCTGGCACTGTATATCAGTAACCAAAAATCACCAGCTTGTTTTACTTATGCACAAAACTTACCAATGAAATGAAGCTGAAATGAATTCCAGATGGACTAATAAAAATAAAACCAATTTCTGTGTAGCTGGATTTAATTATTAAATCTCATCAAGTATGATAAATGTATGTGTGCTGGAACCACACCTACATATGAATACCTACGAATACTAATGAGATCACAAGGTAATGCCACCTAATATTAAAAGAGCTAAAGACCTGCTGTTTGCATTCTTGCCATTTTTTTTTTATTTTAGGTGCAATTTTGTGCATTAATGAGTCTACCAATAGATCCCAAAAGATCCAAAATGATAGATTATTTACAATGTTAAATTACACCGTTGGTTGTCATTTTAGCATAAATAGATACCTATTCAAATGTGTATTTGTGCGAGTCTGCCTCCCTTTTGGTGATGAAAGTGGCTCTAAATTTTGGAACAAGGATTCAATTCAACTATTTATTTCCCTGCTCCCAAAACACTAATTTGAGAGAAGAGGTCTCCATAACAGCACATGTGACTTGCAATGCTTAATAAAAGTAGCAGAAGGGGGGAACATTTCTAACAATCTTCAATTGTTCTAATTGGCATCATTAATTTTCTCTATGGGCCTCAAGATAATTACATGACATTAGTGTCATGTATAATGTATGAGCGATTTTCACCCCCCACATTCTACGGCCCAGTGTTGGTGTGTGTGTTATATTTTAATATTCATATTGAAAACAGCATGTGTTTAAATTCACGGTGAGCATGCATGCATTTTGTCTGATATGGGGTTCTGTTGGTTATATAATATATTTACGGTCACCTCATGCACTGGTGACATCTACGACTCAATAGTAAAGTTTGTTGGTGATGTATTGGTGATCAGAGTTTTACAGTATATTGACATTGCCTTTCAGGCTTGACTGGTATGCATATATGCATTGGTTTGCTAAACAAAATACATTATTGGTTTAACAGTAATAACTGGCTTACATGACACATCTAAAATGAAGACAGCCTGAGGTATGTTCATTTAAAAAAGGCCTTCACTAAACATATCATTAAAATCACCATGTTTGTGAAAGAAACCCTGACGATGCCATGGACAGTTAATCCATATTATTATGTAATTATAATAATAATTATTATTATTAGTTCATACAGCAACAGTTGTTGTTGGTATTTATTTAAGATCAATTTAAGGCACTTTAAATCAGCATAAAACTAGTTAAAAAACGAAATGAATTAATTAGTTTAATTAAAGAATATCTATGAAATGTAATTTAAGTAAAAATATTCAAACATTAAATGAAACTTTTCTCTCTGTCTGTTTTTGCATTAATAACATGAAAGACAATATATGAATGAA
Organism: Enteromius viviparus; assembly: GCA_032353835.1. Classification (NCBI taxonomy): domain Eukaryota; kingdom Metazoa; phylum Chordata; class Actinopteri; order Cypriniformes; family Cyprinidae; genus Enteromius; species Enteromius viviparus. Next base: position 1,697,325 of record JAUCNO010001758.1, on the reverse strand, counting down.
TACATTATTTTAATTTGAATGAAAAATCAATGATCAATAGGAATCAAAGATATTTTTGTTCAATTGACTAAAGTGTCTACATGTCTGCTGACAAGCAGCAATAATTTATTATTATTATTATTTTATTATTATATTTTATTTTATTATCATTTTTGTTTGTATTGATTGCATTTAGTAGTGGCTGTGCTAAATATATATTAAAAATTATTTAATATAAGAATAAATAAGCTATAGTTTCAGCCTACAAGTTTTTGGGTTAATATGTAAAATGATGTGTAATTATGTTGAAATTGTGGATTGTAGTCCCTGATAATCCAAATAATGTTCATCAGAAAGCCATTTGCTTTCATGTTGCAATAAAGTGTTTTCAAAAGCAGGCCGCAATATTGCAGTTAATTTATTATATCAGTCATATGAATAGATTTCACCCATTCAACATGAAGTATTATAGCATTTGATAGCATGTGTGTGTTTGTGTGGAAGCGGCGGTGTCTTGGAGGTGCTTGTTCTTTGCTTCGTGTAGTGTGGTTGTGAACGTGTTCTTCCCTGTTCCATATGTAGCAGCTGACCTCTATTAGCTCCTTGCCCACTTAGGTGCTGTAAACCTGATTGAGTTTGTCGACTGAGGCCAGAGTATTAATTTGAGGAAAACACACTCCGACACACGCTTATTTCCACCGTGCAGACACAAGCGAACATGCACGCCACAACACCCACAGAGCGTGAATTGCGTTTCATAATTCATAAACTTCAAAGACAAGGCGGACGTCAAGCAAAACAGTTGCCAAACGTTTTTTGGTGCTTGTTTGCTGATGCCAGCTTAGAGCTTTTGATTAGTGTGGGTGGGCTAAAGATAGGTTCCTGAAAGGATAATTGAATGCGCTAAATACGGCAATCAGTCTCTGCCTTAATCAACGGCTCTTAATCGTTAATGACATTACAGGATGGCTAATATACTATGTTACTATTACACATTCCTATTTGACATTAAATCCCTTTCTTGGAGGAAAAAAGCCAGGCTAGACAAAAGGATGCTAATCATTGAGATGCAAGATAGAGACATGTTGTGCCTGGTTAGCTCAGCGTTAGTGCGTGCAATGATATCCAACATCAAAATGAGGGCAAAACACCCTTGTAATCAGACAGAAAGACTTCACCCCATTACCATCTAAAAAGCAAATTAAGGCTCTAATGAACATAAGCAGAAAGAGCAGACAGCAGCTAATTAGTTATAGACCAAAAATCGAGAAAGATCAAAGAGACATTCATGCGTCCATCTTATCTTACTGCTCGAAAAAACTAAATGAACTACATTTAAAAAGCACACAAAGTCAGCTGGGAGTTTGCTTGCTTATTCGCAACTTTAGATAGGGTAAATAGAGTCTATATTAGTGGCTGTCCATCATTTGAATAGGAATTTAAATTTCACAGAATGCATCAAATGTAGTGCTTCTCAACTGGTGTGACTTCACAACCCGAATAATGAGCTGCTAGTATGTTCTGCAAGTGGAAAAAAATATTGCATAATTTTAAAATTGTGGGTCCCACTATATATTAGGTGGTTTTAACTACCATGTACTTAAAAAAACACAATGTACTTATGGTTGTCATGTTGTATTGCAAAACACTTTTGGCGCTACTGAGATAGGGTGAGGTTACAGGTTTTTTCAGTATTGGTAGGTTTAAAGGGTGGGTAAGGGATGGGTCAATTACAGAAATTCATTACAGATGTAATTACATATAGGTATTTAAAAATGTTATTGTATTAAATGATTAATTTTAAATGTAAAAAGTATAGAGTGCATATTTTAGCTACTACAGTATATGACACATTTGGAACGGCAAAATAATTTGAAGAATATAAAATGTTTTTGTTGTCTTTTGTTGTTGATTTCAAATATTATGCATCTAATCAAATACACCATTTTGGTGAAAAACTATTTATAAAGTACAGCTAGTTGTTGGCAGATGACAGGTTGCATTATATATCATCATCCTCATAACAATGAATGAAATACGCAAAGAAAAATGTAAATATGTTGTCGATTGTTATTGTGACGAACAGAGTCAGACGGATCCATTTGCAGGCTTTATTATAAATCAATGTCGTACAGGCGTATAGTCAGAACCAGGCAAACAAAGATACCAAGGGCAATCCAAAACTCACAATCAATAAACAGGCAGAAGGTCGGGGCAGGTGGAGATCGTTCAAAAGTCCAGAGAAACAGTTCAAGTAAATCCAATAAATCAATGGGGAATAACGCTCAGGATTGTCAGCCAGGCAAAACAAAACTTTGCATAATTCGAGCATTGAGCTTTTAAAGCCCGCCAAAAGGCCAGAGAAGCAACCGGAAGAGTACAAGGTACGTGGGAGAAAAGGTCCAGGTGGGAACTAAAATTCCGGCGAAGGTTCCCGCTGCTGAGTTGATACTGGTGAAATCTGACGAAGAATTTTGAAAGGACCCACGTACCTTGGACTGAGCTTACGGCTGGGGAGACGGAGACGGAGGTCTCGGGTTGATAACCACACCCACTGGCCGGGTTCATAGGGAGGCGCTGGTCTGCAGTGTCGGTTGGCCTGTTGGGCAAGGCATCTCACGGCGCTTCGGAGATGTACATGGACGCTGTTCCACGTCTGTTCGCTTCTCCTGAGCCAGTCATCCACAGTGGGTAGGTCAGATGGTTCTCCAGACCAGGGGAACAAAGGTGGTTGAAACCCCAATATGCATGTGAAAGGTGTCACCTTAGTGGAGGCCTTTTGGAGAGAATTCTGGGCATACTGAGATATTGACTCCAGTCCTGCTGATGAGAGTGGCAATACGAGCGGAGGAATCGTATAAGCTCCTGATTCATCCTCTCTGCCTGGCCGTTGGCCTCAGGGTTATAACCAGATGTAAGACTCACGTTAATACCAAGGTGAGTGCAGAATGCCTTCCATACCCGTGACGTGAACTGTGGACCTCGGTCTGACACGATGTCTTCTGGTAGGCCGTAATAACGAAACACCTGTTCCATCAGGGTTTGGGCCGTCTCCCAGGCGGTGGGCAGCTTGTGCAGGGGTATGAGGCGACAGGCCTTAGAAAATCGGTCCATCACAGTCAGGATCACAGTGTGGTGATTGGAGGGTGGCATATCAGTTATAAAGTCAATGGATAAGTGAGACCATGGTCTTTGGGGTACTGGTAGTGGACAGAGTAGACCAGCTGGTCGTTGACGGGAGGATTTCGAGATTTGACAGACATTACAGTTCTTGACAAGTGCAGTGTCTGTGGTGAGGGTTGACCACCAGAAGTGGTTGCTTACTAAGTCAGTTTTGGCCAAAATACCAGGATGACCCGAACTGGGGTGTTCGTGCACAAGCTGTAGGACTCGTTGTCGGAGGGGCTTGGGAACAAAGGTTTTGTTGGCAGGGCATTCGGGAGGAATAGGATCCGTTCCTTGGGACTCTCGGATCTCTTTCATAAGGTCCCATTGAACAGGTGCCACGATGAAAGAGGGAGGCAGGATGGTTTCTAGACCGGTCAGGGACTGAGGAGAGTTGTGAAGGCGGGAGAGAGCATTGGCTTTTAGATTCTTGGAGCCCGGTCGGTACGTAATCTGGAAGGAGAACCTTGCAAAAAATAGGGACCAGCGAGCCTGTCTTGCATTCAACCTCTTAGCATTTTTCAGGTACTCCAGGTTTCGATGGTCAGTGAAGACCAGGAATGTCGCTTGAGCGCCCTCCAGCCAGTGCCGCCACTCCTTGAGCACCGCCTAAAGAGCCAGAAGTTCACAATCTCCGACAGATCAGGCAGGAGAAGCAACCGGAAGAGTACAAGGTACGTGGGAGAAAAGGTCCGGGTGGGAACTAAAATTCCGGCGAAGGTTCCCGCTGCTGAGTTCCAGAGGGAGCCACAGAGGTGCGGCTTGTGACAGTTATCAATATAAGTTTAATAAGGTTAATCAAATATTCTGTTATAAAGTAGGTGCTTTAGTACAGAACTTTTTTTTTCCCTTCCTGGACAATAACTTTAACGTATTCAAGGCATGTTGCTATTTAGAAATGAACATTTAAAAATGTATATAAATATATTTGTAAAAGCGTGACAACCAGCCCAGTTACTAAAATTTACCCAGTTCGGTAAATGTTCTGTAAAATTCACTATATTACGAAATATATAAGTGAAATGGTACACAATTATTAAAGGAATAGTTTACAAAAAAAAAAAAAATTACTCATTCTCAAGGCATCCAATATCTAGATAAGTTTGTTTCTTCTTGGGAAAAGATTTAGAGACATTTAGCATTATATCACTTCCTAACCAATGAATCCTCTGCAGTGAATGGGTGCCGTCTAAATGAGAGCCAAAACAGCTGATAAAAGCATTAGAATAATCCACAAGTAATCCACACCTCTCCAGAAGTAAAAAGCTGAAAAAGAAAAAAAGAAAAATCTGAATCAACCATCAAGGTATCTTAACCTCAAAATATAATTTCTGGGGTCAATAATCCATAATAAAAAGTCCATCCCGCATAACTTTTTCTCTAGACCTGTTTTGATGAACAAATAAACTCTTCTACACTTTGAATGGCCTGAAGATGCGAGTACATTTCCGGCAAATGTTTATTTTGGGGTGAACTATTCTGTTAATACATAGATGTGAAAATTGTGGCTCTCCTCTAAAGACCTTCTCTAAAGACTCTCTCTTTTTTAATTTTGCTTTCCCCATTCCACTATCAAAACAGATTATTAATTTACTCAAGTCTCGCTACAGGTCTATGGAAGAGTGCTCGGGGCGTATCAGTCTGATTGTTTCTCAGTAGAAAAAAAATGCATTTGAAAGAGAAACTGTAAGCAGAGAGATTTTGGAAGTCTGGATTTTATAATTAAGCCTCCTTCTATTTTTCTGAATGGGGGAGTTTAAATCACCTTTTATTGCAGTCTCTTCCTACAGGCAGTTTTGAATAGACACACATTAATTTGTCTACGAGAACACTCTCATTTTTAGGCCAGACTCTATTGGTTCAGAGGAAAAAAGGTTCTTAGTTCAGTCAGTGCATTAAAATGATATCCATCCTGTTGCTGAGATAAAGCTGGCTCTTCCCTATTGCAGACACAAACAGCTTGGCTCAAGTGCTGAGTTTGTATTGTCGCAAATGTGGAGTCATTATGAAGAGAGGGAGAGACTAAACTTAAAACAAATATTATCAGAGACGAGAAAATGAGACTCCTGCCAAAGTGCCGTTGCCTTAGGGAGAGCGGCTTGCCTTTATTCAGCGGGAACAGAGTGCTACCATGTCGCTTCACACTCCACAGCACATATTGCTGGAGCCTGGAAGCTCATCCAAAAAATATCTGCACAGTAATCAAGACGGGCACTTAAGCCTCTGAAGATTTCTCAATTTATTTATTTATAAATTACATTTTATTTGTTTACTTCGTTCTCCCATAGGGAAGACGCTGATTTGATGCATATGCAGTTTTCCTAAAATGGCCTTGTAAACATCTCACAGTTGGTAGTTGGTACGTTGGACATTTTGCTGGATAGGCAGTTGGCAGAGTCGAATGAAAGTACTAAAAATGTGAATGTTTACATGGGTTTTAGCCTCTTTGGAAGTAGTGGTGGCTTGTTGGTCAAGGATCTGGGCTGTAAAAACAAAGGATTGGATGTCTGAGGTCACGTAGGCTGTTCTGTGTCAATATCTAGTAGCAGTTTTCGCACGCAAGCCAAATATATTTTACAAGTCAGTTCATACAAAAACATATGACTTTTACTCCTACTGACATAAACCAACACCATTTCAAAATCAATAGAGTACGGGAATTAACATTGATTTTTAAGAAAAGGACATTTGCCAATGTCACTTATTCAATTAAACGTTGTTCCAAATATGTTTATACAGTAGGAATTGCAAAGTGTATGTCAATAACCTGTATTACACCTGCTGTCTTTATTCTGTCCACAACTTATCAAATTAAATGCTTTATTACTTTTCTTACTTACATTTAATGTCTGTGATATTTTACTCACTCTAAAGTCCAAATCCTGTACATTCATGGCATGATTTTCAAATCAGTTAATTGGGACTGAAGCTAATTACTGTAATATATATAAACTATTGCATTTTCCATAGAAGCATTATTGAAAACTGAATTGAAAAAAGAAAAAAGGACATAAACAAATAAGTACAATAACTACTACTTATACTACTTATAATTAATTAAATTACAATTACTATACCTTTTCCCGCTTTAATAAATTCAGAGCAAGCTTAAATTCAAATATTAAATTTGACAACATGATCTTTATTATTATTTAAGAAGAAAAAAAATGATGAACCTGATCTGTAGCTCATCTCGTCAGTGGACACGCACTGGTCATACAGATATAAACTGCTGCTGTTTTTGCTATTTATATTATCATGGTACAGTATGTGCCCTCTCTCTCTCTCTTTTCCTGGATCAAAGCATCTGCGATTGGAGGATCAAAGAATCCATATCTATGAAACGGGAGCCTGGACTAGAGGGTGGACAGGTCCACCCATCATACTGGACTCCCAACCCGTCATGCCCTCCGATGCCATCCTCTGATGCCATGCTCTGTGTGAACTTAAGCTCACGCAGCAGTGAGAGATGCACAGCGCTTCTTCTGAAGAAAGTGTACGCTGTGTAAATTGGAGAGATAACTAACTCTAGCCCACGTGAGAATACTGTGGGGGAGAAGCCTTTTAATTGGGTTCCTGTTTCATTGTGTTGTTACATTCGTTAGTGAGCCAGATTTCAGTGTTTTCCTCTTGTTTCTGTTCTTAATGGTTGGTTTCCTTTAACAGTTACATTTTATTTTTTGATGTTTTCTCTTTATCTTTTTTTTTTTAAATGCTATTTGATCACTGTTTACCTAACAGCTTATCAAATATCATATCTTTCAAGGCCTTTTCCATAAAAATAAATTCAAGACCATGTAGATTTTGCGGAAGCGACTGGAGAAATCGGAGAAGCTGAAAACTACCTACGGTAACCTATTTTGTTCAGCGATTTAGTTGATAGCTAATGCCTTTAAGACCGCAGGGCAGCCAAAGTGCACTCTTCCAATGACCTCTATTGATTTTAGTCTGCTTTAGACTTAAGTTGACTCTACTCTGTTCATTTAAATGATTTGGAAGTATGTTGCAATGGACACCTAGTTTTTACATAGATTAGAAGCCCAATGCTTCATTTATGGCACAGAAATTTGGAACTGAAGTCTGAGGAGGAACATTTTAGAAGAATTTCCAATTGTTTTCATCTCCACATTAAACCAGTTAAACCTGTTAGAAATGAGCGCTTAGTCTTATCCAGATGGTCAACAGGGCAACTTTTCCACAATGTTGCCTGGCAACAACACTGGAGGGAGGCGAACAAATGAAACAAAGGATAAATTGTTTATATATTAAGCTTTAGAAGCAAATCTCAGGGTTGCATAGGCTAGTTGCCCAGATTGTCATAACTCGCTTCTTTTGACTGCTGTTACTCGGCAACAATGTTTAAAAAAAATTGTTTTAAAGACTTTATGCACTTGAAAACACAATTGTTATAATTTAGTCACCTTAATGTTGCTGCTGAACATAAAAGGAGACATTTTGAGGAATTTTTGAGATGATGGATGATGAATAGAATTTATTATTATCATTTGTTTACCAAAACCACATTCCAAAACCCACATCATAAGAGTAGATTCCTGAAGCCTGAAACTGTTATTTCCTTTAAAAAATAAGTAGCATTTGATGTCAGATGTTGTTGCCTGGTGACTAGTGATGAAACAATTCTTGTATGTTGAAGATATTATATGATTATTGGTAATGTTTTACTAAGCACTTTTATCACTATATTATGGGAGCCCACTTCCAGCACTGAAATAAATAAATAGAAATTATCTCACAATATATATATATATTTTTTTGCAATTGAATAATATAACTTAATATAATATAACAAATTTTATGAACTAAGGAAAAAGCCAGAATTGTGAGGAAGTTGCAATTATAAGATTTCTTAAGTCTGACCGGTTTCTCTCAATTGTATCACAATTCTTACTTTTCTTAAATGAGTTTATATCTTGCAATTTTAATTCCTGTTCTTAAAAGTGTAAGATATAAACTGAACATCTGTGCGTAATACGTTTGTAATTTGATGTTAAAAAGAAGAAATATAAATCTGACAATGTTTTAGAAAATGCATTCAGATGTGACATTTCTGAAGAAGGGGAGATTTTAAATTAAATAAATTGAAATTCCCTTACATGTTATATTGCCAACTGTCTTCATTTTTTCCATGGAAGAAGGAAAGTAATTAAATTTGAAATGCAAAATAAAATAATACATAAAGCTAATTTAACGTGTTGTGTTCTTAATATAATGTTACGCACTTTAAATGTATCTGTCTTTTAAAAACTGCTCATTTCATATACATTGTGAATTAAGGAAAGAACTAATATACTATAAACAATTTCCTGACTAGTGCATCTTCAATTTATTTCCAGCAAACTTCCTAGTCTCTCAGCAGATGTTCTTTGTTGGAATGTCTTCCACTTGCCAACAAGAGTGTTTAGAATGGAACACTATACAGTAGGTTACTATTTACTTAATACTGCGGTATACTATATATGGCACACTATTACTTAAAAAAAGAATGTGAAACAGAACGCATCAAGCAACATTTAAACAGTGGTATACAATTGTCACATAACCGCATTACTGTATTTATATTTTGATCAGCATGTGACATAAATTTATGAGCCTTTTTGATTTAAAAAAAATTAAGGTTTTCAAGCTTACTCTGCTTACTCACATAAGCTTTACTTGAACAATTTCTGAAACCTGACACTGAAACAAACCACACCCAAACTCTGCAAATCCAAACACTACATGTAATTGTCGGCCTTTGACGGAGCAGCTGTTTGTGCAATTCTTGGATTTGTGTATAAAGTTTTGAAAGAAAAAAAAGAGGGTTTTAAAAAAGTTCTCTCAGCAGTAAAACACAACTAAAAAAGATTAAAAATATGACTAGCTTGATTTTTTTCTTGTTTTGTAATTTTAAGCTGTCTCGTGTCCTCCTTAGAAGAGTGTTGAGGCCCCCTAGTGGGTCCTAAACCACTGAAAGCACAAAAACAACCCCCCCACCAAAAAAAAAACAAATACTAAAATCATGACTGATAGTTTTTGTTTATTGCACTAAAACAGTTGTGCAGGGCCAATATTCAGAACAGGATAACCATATTGCTATTTGTGTTTCTGCAGTACTGTAAATACTGTAATTTGTACAGTGGAACATTTTTGAAACCTTTGATTATGGAACAATCAAGGAGGCTCGCAATACACCGTGGCATACTGTAGACATGCCCTACCCACCAGTTCACACCTCCAATTACTTCGTCATGTCCCCAGACCTTTAAAGTTTCTGTAAACTTGCTCAGAATAAAGTACCAAGTTGGCTTGTCTTTCTCACCAACATGCGATTAAAGGCAGTTGAGGAACGACCTCCGCTATTGTTGCTGAAGGTCTATGCAGGGAAACGAAATCTGCTTCATCAACCTTTTCACAAGGTTAAAGGCTTCCACAAAAGACTCCCCCCTCATCTCCACAAAGCCGGAGAATAGGGCCAACATTGGATTTCACATGATCTTATCTCATTTGACGGTCAAGATAGTATTTTCATCTCCCCCCACCCCCTCGTCCCTGCACAATAATCCATTTCCCTCAATTCTGGGTCTTGAGACCAGCCACAGAGGGCCATTGGATCAATATTTGCCAAGTTTAAACTAGAGGATTATCCGTCTGTCAGAGAGTCTAACAGAAGCCCTCCAAGGTGACATGAATCCTTTTTCTGCCCACCACCATTTTGGAGGTCACCCTCCCCTCCGAAAACATCCCGTGCATATTCATGGATTTATTATATTCCTAATTACAGAAACCTGCTGTATTAGGCTTTCCTTTTTCATCTTAATGTGGAATGCACGGCTGCAAAATTTGGTCTTCTGCTCATTCTGCTGATTTGGAATCAGTCGTTTGTAGACCATGCATATTTGCTGATACTATTCTAACACTCGGCAATGACTTATCAAAACAACATCTCATTAACGAGAAATCCCCGCAAAGCCACTACGTAAACAAACTCAAACCGATGTTCCCTCTATAGGCCAATTAAAATGAGCTACCCGCTGAAAGCGCAACTGAAATTTGAGGTTTGCAGGCAACAAAAGAGAGGACATTGACTCAAACAGGTTGGCTGCTCATAAAGTGCCTCAACCAAAATTCTTGCATTCGTTAAAAGTGAACTGCATCAAAGGTCACCAGATCAGCAAGGAATATGTTTTCCTTGTCCTTGTTCATTTGGCAGCATGCTACTTGTATGTCTTCCAACTTATGAAACTTTCTCATGCCTAATTATGGGTACTGAATAAAAGTCCTTCTGCCACTGACATGCCAACATATCTGGTTCAAATCAGACAATTTCTAAGAATATTATATGTGGGCAACACCTGGCCTTGCATAATAATTTTTCAGATGTTTCAAATATTCAGAAGAAAAATTATTCTGTGGATGCCAATGAGAAGCATGACACATACCAATTTTGACTATTATTTTGAAGTGCTTTGATTGCTTGACTGCTTGCACTTCCTTGACATTGTCTCAAGGCCTATTCAGCGTGCATTTATGTCATCTTTCCCTCATTTTGGGACTGATTTGGCATACTGCTGGTGTGTGCTGTTCTCTGTATTACAATTAGTTGTCAGACTGTCAAGTTGAGTATAATCAATGGAAGTTGATTTTTAAATTTGTTACAAGACATGATAATTTCTACCGTTCTTTATCTCCTGATATGCTTTGCAAATACACATTTCCAGGCTGGGTTTTAGTTCAATCATAGTTTGGTAATACTGTATGTCAGCCAAGACCATTTCTGCTTGTACTATGTGTAGTGTGTGGCAGCTTGAATAATGGAACAACAATGTGTCACAGTTCAATTAGCTTTCACACAGATCTAAACAAATACTTTGGCAAGGTATACGAATAATTTGTTAAGTAATATACTGTCATTGAGTGTATTTACTAGTGGTGGGCCATTATCGGGCAATAAAAAAATATCGCTGTTAATCTGTTCACAAAGTTGGGTGTCTATACTACGCAAGATAGTGACTTTCACCTTGATAGTTTAGCGTAGATGAATAACCGAATTGCACTGTAGCTCTATTCAGACGGGACTAGTTTTCTAAACTACTGTATGTGTGAGCTTCGATTCTCATCACCTGTCGTCCGTGATCTTCATATACCGTTTGGAATGCATTGGTTTTAGATGCACAAAACTTGTGCGCTGACAGACTTGCGCGTCCTGTGCGTGTTGTGTTTGTCCTGATGCGTCTGATTGCAGCTGCGGTTAAATGTACTTGCATTTTCTAATGCTTTTATACAAAAGTGATGAAGACACCATCAGTAATGTTTTCAGAAAAGAGCAAAACATCTGATACATCGAAAGAGATCCGTGCATTAGTCTAAATGCAGCCTGTTAAAGCTGCCACTGTCAATGATCTCATCAGTAATAAAAAAAAAGAAAACTCCAACTTTTAAAATTCAATACTATTTCTGTAAACTTTCGTATACTCAAAGAACACTTTTTAAAATAAGAGTTTTAAAAGAGTAGCCTGTTTATAATGATTAAAAAAATGGAAATTTTGCACAAAATAAGTTTTGATTTAAAATGTAGCCATGTGCAGTAATATTGAAGGAGAATGTGATATTCTCCTGGTTTCACAGACAAGGCTTAAGATAGTCACAGGCTAAATTGCATATTTGAACTGCTTCTACTGAAAATATCTTGCTCTGACATATCTTAACATTTTGTAAAAATATGCATTAATATTTTAATTTAACAAAGGCCTAGTCCTGGTTTAACGTAAGCCATGTTTGTGAAACTGGGCCATTGTGTTGATAATAATATTTTTTTTGCATTGAATTGTGAAACCAAGATTTACAACCCTACTTTTAGGATGGCAGTACTGAAACACAGATATCCTAAATATAATAGGGCTATAATTTTAGCCTTTATTTAGGTAGCACACATACTGTATAATTTGAATGCCTTTGGCAGAATTGAAATGAGCCATTTTAATTAGATTAATTTCAAAATTAATCTAGATGAATCTAGATTAGAAAACATAAAAATCTATGCCCACCCCTAGTATTTACACACACCCTTATAATACAATTATATTGAGATTTTGGTAATATTGCAGTTAAATGTGCCAATTGCATTATTAAAGCTCTGACCAAATAGTTCTTGTGCTCCAACATACACAGATGCCTTGTTCTGTTCATGAATGAACTTTAAAGCAGGCTTCTTCAAAAGTGTTTGAGATTTTGAAAACACAAGCATAAGCACCCTCAGGTAAGGCTATATGTTTGTTGGCAAAGCAAAGTTTCCAATTAGTATTGATATCTGCGGTCAGTACAGCTTTGAAGGTTTCTATTTACAACATGTTTTTAGCAACATTGAGCAATATAGCCAATCAGACATGTCTCAATTTTTTGAAAGCAGTGGTCAAACAGAGGGATTTCAGTTAAAGCGTCTTCTGAAAGTTCATAGCAGCATGCTAAGTTACGAAAGCTACTGTAGCAAGTCACTCAACATTACTGTGTGTACAAAATAGCAGATTTTACATTTTTTGAAAACCTATTATCCCTGAATACATGCAATAATGCTTTTCTTCGGTCCCATGCTCTGGGTCCACAGGGAACATTTCCGCTCTTTTTTTTTTCTTTTACCGAATCCGTATAAATCCTCGGTGCTCTGGAAGAGCAGCTGAAAGTGCCACGTCACTATAGGAACAAGGCCATTCACAGCCAGCGGAGCAGTACTGTCAGCCAAGCAAGGTTTCTTTGTCCATAAATGTTTAATAAAAAAATACACATAACAATTGAACCTCTCTGGCTCTGCAAAAGGGAAGCATGTCCCAAGACCTGTTGAGATATTCCATTTATTTGTAATACCCTCCACGGCTCTTCGCAGTCATGTGTACTGCTCCGTTGGGCTATGATACAAATTCATACCCGTTAGCCTCTCAGAATTGGATCAATTTGGGAGATATTACCTCACAAAGTCAATCTCAGGAAAAATAGATAGTGGATGTATACGTTCAGAGCAGATGCTGTTGTAACGCTCAGTACAAAGGAGACGGAGAACAGAGGTAAGTGAAAATAACAAGAGATTTATTTTAGGGAAAATAGAG
>JAUCNO010001758.1:1642124-1653019 GCA_032353835.1 Enteromius viviparus | reverse complement strand
AATTCGATAATAAATGGTCTGTGTTAAATAGCAGGCGATCTACGAGCGCTCGTGTCCACTGTTGTAAGTTGGCGCTCATGCGCAATGCGAGTCTTCAGACAGAGGAGCGCTTCGTTCTGGTAAAACCACAAAAAATTCACATGAACGTGCCCTTGCTCTTGATATCTATAATTAAAATTATATAATTATAATTAAAATATTTTTAAAATATTACATCTGAATGATTTTTCATATATTGCTGAAGCACCCCCCAAAAAAGGGCTAAAATCGCACCTGACTTGAAATAAAATGATTAAGACCAAATTAGGTGAAGTGTTGCTTGTTTCTTCATTACTACAACTGTGTTGACATCTAGTTCCCTTCTTGTACATTTGCTTCACTCTGTCCTGCATTTGTGCACGACTTTCACATTTTTCCAAAAGCATCTCTACAGTCTATCACTCGTTTTTCATTTCAGAGAAACTGTTTCCAGAGCGTGTCTGGCACAAACTTAAAATTAAGTGCAAACTTCAGATTAAATTCAAAAGAAGTTCATTTGAATCCGCTGTAGAATTAAAACCATTCTGTAAAGTACGTTCTCTAAAATCAGGGATTTCAAAGATATCTATTAGTACAGTATATCAATATGTCACAATGAAAGGAAAAAATAAATAAATTCTAAAGTAGTTTAAAAGTCAGCAAAGAGAGTGTGCTCTCTCTGTATTCTTTCTGAGCAAAAAAATCACTTCAATAAAGATTTATTTTAATAAATTAATATGAATAATTATATTGAATAAAAACATGGTCATTGAAACATTGAAAAAAAAAATTAAGATTACAAAAGCTGTTGCACTGTTTGAACGATATCTCAGAACAAATATATGATTTCAATGAATGGCATTTTGAAATATTATGGTTTTTATTATAAACAGCAATTATTTTTACAGTTGTTGGCATTTGAACAAATAGAAAAGTGAGCAATGCTTTTGCCTTTACCTCCCTTAAAAAAATATGTTTACATGTTCTTCAGTTATTAAAAAAAAAACAAAAAAAAAACCTCTTGACTTAATTACTTTGAACAAAACTTAAAATCATTGCCAAGACTTTTCTCAAAACATATCTGGTAACGATTCTCATTTGCTGCATAAATCTCTAGCATTCAAAAATAAATAAATAAACAAACACAGTACTAGATCAACCAAGCTCAGACTGTGCATTGCCGCCCACAAACCAGTCATGCAGGGATGAGCTAAAGTTTTTGTGGCATCTAAAGTAGCAAATCAAATTTGCTTTTGAGTGCGCCTCTAGCCCTATTGATATCCTACTGCTATACTTGTTAAAAAAGTTCTTTATTCTGTATAAACACACTGTTTTTTCGTTAATTATCGAAAAACATCTCCCAGCGCGATCCTTCATTTTTAAGTGGAAAGACTACGAGGCGCACGCACTTTGAAGAGTTTCCAAGAGAAACCATTCAAATTCCAGTCCATCTGTTTACTCCACTAGCTAAATCAAATTACGGCTGAGTGCACGTGTATAAGTGTCCTCTGACTTCTTCGAGGAGGCGACGCTATGATACTAATGGCAGATGGAGGACAAACACATGCTGTTAAAAGCCGCTGATGTTCAGTTCGGGCTTTTCGGCGTGTTCACTTTGAAACTCGGCAACCTGCGATTGAAGGAAACGAGAGTCCAACAAGTTTTTCCACTTAGCCGATTTGCTCACTTAGACACATAGTCGGTTCCCATCTGGGAGAGACCACACAGCCGGCAAAACGTCATCTGAAGCGAATTAGACATATTACAGACAAGCTCAGCTCGCATGACTGAAACATCGCTGCCGCGGGACCTGATGTGTATCCCCCGGTTGTGTTAAGCTATAGTGACCACCTCAACTGTCACTGAGGTCTCTCAGAGAAGGTTGTTAAAACCCATCTCAGGATGTAGTGAGGGAGAGTCTGAGAGCATGTTGAAGGACGGGGGTTGACCTCTCTGCCTTTTTCTTCTTTCTGACTGGAGCCTCCATCCAGCTTGAGAAGTAACTCTAATGAGCAGAGCCCATCACTGCAGATGCCAGCTGCCTCTTTCAAACACTGCGGTGCTCACAATTTCTTTCTCTCTCCTTCGCTGTCAGTCTTTCTTGACGGCACCGCACGCCTCCAGCTTCGGCCCTGATCTCTATTATGGTCCTCCCATCTGCCACAGGGTGTCATGGGGCCCAAACTCAACCACAGGGCCCTTGTCAGGACCAGGCAATGAGGGATGTAAAGCAAAAAAAAAAAAAGTATGATGCAGCACCAAGGATGGATGGAGGGCTATGGAGTGACTGCCTCCCTCATCACTGGTTTCTCTTGTTCACCGTCTTTCTCTGGCCTCCTGTCAGTATCGGTGACAAGAGCCAGTCTCATAAAAACTTAATGAAGCGTCTTGGTAAAGGAGCGAGAGCCAGGACTCACAGATTGAAGGCCTGTGTGAAGTTAGGGGAGGGACAGGTTATGCCTGACATGCACAGCTATCATTTTAAAACTCCAGCAGGAAGAAAAAAGAAAGTCGTACAGAAAAACTCTTCTCGGAAAAGTCTCAGACCAAGTTGTCTTTTTTTAATGGTAAACAGGAAATCAAAGCCGTAAATGCATGATGGGAGGTGGTTAACCTGGCCTTTTTTGGACATTCTAAACCAGGAATCAATTTCGAAATCTGGAGGGTGGGATAATAACAAGGTAATAATAACAAGTACCCTCACTGGTACTGTAGACGCTATAACTACACCACAGGTTTTTTACCATTAAAAAGACTAGATAATGTAAGTGCATTCTAAGAAAAGAAGAACAACAATGAGTTACTTAAAGCCTTTTAGTACCTTTTAGGTACTGTATCAACTTTTAAAGTACTAACGGGCACGTTTTAGAGTAGAGTTATGTACAACTGAATTTTGAAAGGGTACCAGTGATCAGTCTGGTTGACTGTGTGGTTCCAGGCTGACCACAAATAAACCACAAATAATCACCTACACTTTCAGAGAAGCAACAAAAAATTTGTAATTAGTTCTTAAAAGGGACCTTTGACAGTTGGTGTATAAAATGTAGGGATGCACTACTATTAAACTTCTTTTCAATACCGATAAGTAATTATCTACTTGTTATGTAACTGCTCTGACGTTATGTAATTAACTTATGAGTAATATTAAAACTGTACTACTCTGTCAAAATAAATAAAGATAGATAAATAGATAGATAGATAAAAAAGCTACTCTCTACTAAAAATATTTATAATAAATAAAAGAAAATAACACTGGTCTCTAATGCCTGCTTTAATAGCATCTGTATCCTTCTTTAGCGACTTGCAGCAATTGGTTTTGGGTCCAAAAATAGCTGCCTAAGGTGCTATATATGCTGCCCCCCAACCTCCTCCTCTGCCTCTCCATCTTTATGTCTTTCTCCCTCTGGCAACTTGATGTCATAATTTACTTCAAGTAACTTTCTAGTTGTAGAAACTAAATCACCTTTCTTTGTAGTCAAAACCAGAAAGACAGAGACAGAGACATACACCATTTTTCCAAAAAAATGGCTTAGAGAGGTTCCCCTGATTTGAGATGGCAAATATTTGATATCTTTCAGACTTAGCAAGCAGGACTCAGCCATCATTTTAGTTTTTCAGAAAGAAAGTGGTGTACTTTCATGACACATAGATTATTGTGCTGTCTATCATGACCTGAATCTCTCACAGTCTGCACACCAGGCTTCAGACTTGCTACTTTAAATAACTCACTCAACACTTCAGTCACAATTTGAAAATTCACAGCGTGAGCCTGTGCAACCCTAAATGTCTAATTCAGTCACTAATGGGTGCAGAATAATGGGACAGTCAAATTAGTTTTTTTTTTTTTTTTTGCTTGAAAGATTCATCTTGTATATGCTTAAGAAAGGAAAAAAATAACACTGAATCGAAATTATTAAGTTATTACATTATCTGTAATGAAACGCTTGAGTCATCTGGATCCATTTGCAACGTTTTAATCAAACCAAGTCAGACAGGCAATAATCCAAAACACAGGCAGACAAGAGTGTAGGAGAGCAGGCTGAATCGTAGTCGTTAAACAGGCAGTAGGTCAGGACAGGCGGCGAACAAACAGAGTCAAAACACAGACAAAAATAAACATGGAAAAATGCTCAGAAATTATAGCCGGGGCAAATCAAGACTTTGCGTCCGACTAGCGTCGAAGCAGCACTTAAATAGTCCACCTAAAGCCCGCCAACTCGGCCGGGACTGGCGGAGGTGTGTGAGCTAAAAGAGTCCGGGTAGGAACCTTAATACTCCGGAGAAGGTTTCGGCTGCTGTTGACCGGAGAGAGCCACGGAGGTGCGGCTTGTGACAGAGCCCCTCCCCTGCGAGGGGCTCCTGAAGCGAGTATTTGTTCAACGCCGGGGCCTACCGCAAGGTCTGGGGGCTGACTTACCTGGATGGTTGCGATGAAACGCCTCCGTAAGGGTAGGGTCGACTATGTCTTGAGAGTTGACCCATGAGTGCTCCTCGGGATCAAAGACCTCCCAGTCAATTAAATATTGCAGAATCATGTCCTGGCGTCGAGAGTCCAAGATCTCGTTGACCTGATAGATCTCCTCTTAATCCTGGAGCAGGAGAGGAGCCTCGGGTGCCGGGATCTTGTCACGGTCCCTATCTAGAGATCTGATGGTTCCCCGGACCATGGAAACAGTGGAGGATGGAAGCTAGGATGAACTGGAATGGCGTCATGTTGGTGGCGGCCTTCCTTAAGGAGTTTTGGGCATATTCAGCCCAGAAAAGAAACTGACTCCAGTCCTGCTGGTTGTTGTGGCAGTAGGTTTGGAGCAGCCGGATCAGCTCCTGGTTTTTACGCTCTGCTTGCCCATTGGATTCTGGGTGATACCCAGAGGTGATGCTCACGTCGATGTTGAGCTGCGTGCAGAAATCTTTCCAAACCCTTGAGGTGAACTGGGGACCTCTGTCGGAGACAATATCTTTCATGATAATTTGGGTAGTGGAATCAGTCTGCAGGCCTGAGAGAAACGGTAAATCACCATGAGGATGGTGGTGTGGTTGTTGGATCGAGGTAAGTCTACTGCGATGTGGAACCTCTAAGTTGCAGTGGTCCGTGTAGACGATGAAAGGTTTGTTGGCTCCTTCTAACCAGTGGCGCCATTGCTCCAAGGCTGATTACATGGCCAATAGTTCCCTGTCGCCCACGTCGTAGTTCCGCTCAGCTGCAGATAGCTTTTGAGAGTGGAAGGCGCAGGGGTACAATTTTGGTGGGTTACCCTGGCGCTGGGAAAGGATGGCTCCGCGTTTGAGGCGTCCACTTCCTACGATGAGCTGTCGAGTGGGGTCTGGATGTTGAAGGATGTGTGCTGTGGTAAACTTCTGTTCGAGTTTTTGGAAAGCGGACTCATTCTCAGAGTTCCAGGGGAGCCTTTTGTATCCCTTTCTTGTCATGGCCGTGAGTTGTGCCGCGGTTTGACTTAAGTTCCATATGAAACCTCTATAGAAGTTGGCGAAGCTCTTTGAAGTTCTTTAAGAATCTGTGGTCTCGGCCAGTTGATGACGGAGTAGACCTTTTGGTCGTCCATGGTGACTCCATCAGGATTGATGACGTACCCCAGAAATGATGTTTTGGTCTGGTGGAACTCGCACTTACTGAGTTTGGCATACAAGTGATGTTGGATGAGCAGGTTCAGAACGGCCTGGATGTGCTGGATGTGTAAACTGTAGTCCTTGGAGTAAATCAGAATTTCATCAATGTAGACAATGACGTATTTGTTGATCATGTCGCGGAAGATGTTGTTGACTAGAGCTTGAAAGACTGTCGGACTATTGGATAACCCAAACAGCATCACAAGATATTCATAGTGCCCAGATGTGGTGGAGAAGGCCATCTTCCACTTGTCCCCCTCTCGGATCAGGTTGTATGCGCTTCGCGGGTCCAGTTTAGTGAAGTATTAAGCGGATCTGAGCTATTCCAGGTTGGCAGGTACAAGGGGAAGAGGGTAGCGATACTTGACTGTGACCTTGTTCAAGGCGCGGTTGTCGATGCAGGGCCGGAGTCCACCGTCCTTCTTTTTCACAACGAAGAACCCCGCCGAAGCTGGAGAGGTGGATGGTCTGATGAACCCCTTGACTAGTTTCTCTGTGATATACTAGTCCATGCTTTCGGTTTCAGGTGCTGATAGTGGAAAGATACGTCCTCTAGGTGACTTCCTTGGGTGACACCCTTAAATGATGAAGGGGCTTGGTGGTCTCCTTGAAACAAAGGTTGTGGCATCGGTCTGACCAGCTTTAAACTTGGTGTGTCCTCCAAGAGATGACAGGGTCATGTAGTTCCAACCATGGGAGGCCAAAGATGACGGGGTGCTCAGGTGAGTGTATAACGTAGAATTGAATAGTCTCAGAGTGATGTGGGCTGGTGTCTATGGATGATTTTATGTGGCAATCCTTCTGTTCCCTGTGGGTCGGCCATCAAGGGCTGCCACAGCCACATTGGGGGTACATGTAACGAGAGGAAGGTGGTGTTCAGACACAAAATCAAAGTCTATGAAATTTCCAGCGGCACCTGAATCCACAAAGGCCTTGGCCGGGATCTGTGTGCCCTGGTGGCTGAGTTCAATATTAATCCTCATGGCCTGGAAAGAAATAGCACTCACCTGGTAGGTCTTGGGACTAGTAGGCCTAACGGGACAGGAGACGTGGAGATTGCTGCGGTACATGCACAGGTTGAACTCCCTCCTCCTCTATCGTTCTTCTGATGTGATATGGATGGCCCCAATTTGCATGGGCTCTGTCGGAGGAAGGTTAGCGAGGCTCGTGGATTGAGCTGGTGTGCGTCGGCTCTTACAGGAGCAAAGTAGATGGTCCGTCCGCATAGCTAACTCCATATAATGCTCTATAGTGACATCCTCCCCCTTGCAGGCCAATTCCGAGTGCAGATCTTCGTGCAGTGCTCGCTGGTACATAGAAATTAGCGGATCGCTGTCCCATCCAGTTTGAGCTGCCTGAGTGCGGAAAGTCATAGTAAACTCCGCAAGCAGGCTAAATCGTAGTCATTAAACAGGCAATATAGGTCAGGACAGGCGATGAACAAACTAAATAGGCAAAATTAAACACGGGTAAATACACAGAAAAACACTCAGAAATGATAGCCGGGGCAAATCAAGACTTCGTGTCCGACTAGCATCAAATCGGCCCTTAAATAGTCCACCTAAAGCCCGCCAACTTAGCCAGAACCGGCAGAGGTGCGTGAGCAAAAAGAGTCCGGGTAGGAACCTTAATACTCCGGCAAAGGTTCCCGCTGCTGTTGACCGGAGAGAGCCATGGAGGTGCGGCTTGTGACATTATCAGATACACTACAATATTATTATATTTTAAAGCCATTAAAGAGCCATTTTAATTTAAACAGGACAATGTATTAAGACATATCAGCAGTCTACATCCTGCTAATGACTTAAGAATGTGTTTGTGTTGTATTTATTTATTATTTATTGCTCATTTAGTGTTAGTTACCTTACACGTATGTGTGGCCAGTTGAACCAAACTAAATTAAAATATCAAAATACCAAATAGTTAAATTGATATTATACTTCTATCAAAAAAAGGAATCAATATTAAATAAATAAATATAAATTGAGGACTATACATAGCACAATGTAACAGCACCAGAAGTACCTATTCGTGTTCAGTACAATTCTCATAAAAACCCATCAGTTGGGCCGTCATATAGAGATAAAGCTGAAGGGCAGTCTTGGACTGAGATTAGAGGCTTTCACACAGGTTGATTTGTGAGCACAGGGACATGTCAGTAGGTCTAATGTCAGTGGTCTCAGAGGTTACGCTCCTCTCTGGCTGGTGGATTATAGTCTAATACAGCCTGTCACAAAGAGCACAGCACACACTGATTAATGCTCAGATTGTGTGAGTGAACATGCAAAACCCAATTCTCCTAATAAACCACAAAGAAAAAAATGCAATTAATTATGCCATTGTGGGATAAGTGAAAACAAGATTTTCAGATAGAAGTATTTCAAAAAGAAGATAATATCGGGATGAAGCTGTGGGCATTTAAATGGGGTTACCAAATCCTTGCCACCAAAAAAAAACCAAAAAACTAAAAGTTAAGAAAGAAAAACAGGGGGGTTGTGAAATGTTAAGTCCATCCTTGAATGTAAATGGCATTATTTGCTCACCAGTTGATCCTCTGCA
This sequence comes from Enteromius viviparus, assembly GCA_032353835.1. Lineage (NCBI taxonomy): Eukaryota > Metazoa > Chordata > Actinopteri > Cypriniformes > Cyprinidae > Enteromius > Enteromius viviparus. Next base: position 1,644,814 of record JAUCNO010001758.1, on the reverse strand, counting down.
GGGAATAGGTGCAAACAGCTGATAAAAAACATCACAATAATCCACATGTAATGCACTCCAGTCCATCATAATCCTTTAGATGTTTTTAACTTTAAAGAGTCACTTCTGCCCAAAATGCCATACAGAAGCCTCTCATTCTGATGGCACCCATTCACCGCTAGTGATCCATTGGTGAGCAATTAAGGTAATACTAGTGCTTAAAAAAAATAAAAAAATAAATAAAAATAAAAATAACATACATATTAAACAGACTAAGTGTGAATAAATTTTCAGCATTTATTTATTTAAATTTTGGGGTGAATTTGAATATAACAATAAGTGGAAGAATATTATTATTGTTTTTACATAATGAAAACAGCACTGATAATAATAAAAACTGTGTGTGCAATTATTTCAAGGAAAGTGCTCAAGGCCAAGATTATGTAGCTATTTTACAGTTTGTATAGACTGAATGCAATGTAAGTTGCTTTGGATAAAAAGTATCTTTCAAATGCATGAATGTAATTCTATAAGTGTGGTTCAGAGAGTGCTTTGAATCATCTGTGAAATAATAAATACAGTACAGTAAAGTACAGAATTTCTGATTAATCTACACATCTTGCACTATTTTTATGCTGTCTGTACAGCCATTGACAGGCTGAGACTGACATGCAATTTTTTATTCTTGGTGTTTTATTTTAACACCATCAAATGCAGATTGTTCTGTCCCTAAACAACACATAAAAGACGTAGATGTCATGTAGATGGTCTCTGTGAATGGTTAATGGCCAAAAAAGGCTGCATACAGAGTATTAAAAACCTAGCTGCATAATCATTTCAATTTGCTTTTGCTACACCAGTGAATTATTGAGATAAAATAAAATAAAATATTGATTTTAAAAGCCAAAGGCTTTTAAATGCAATGGAAGAATGTTTGTCAAAAAAAGAGAAAGAAACTATGAAAGTTAATGGCTGCCATCAACTGTTTGGTTATCAACATCCTTCAAAATAGTTTGTGTTCATTAGAAGAAAGACACTCATATAGGTTTGGATCATATTGAAGTTGAGCAAATAATGACAAAATATTAATTTTGGGTGATCTCTCCTTTTAAAAGCAAAACGAACATTGGCTGGTTGATTTGAAATGTTCTATTCCTATCCAAGTGAGAGATACACACACCTGCAAAATGGGCCTGACATTATGCAAGAAACTGTGTTTCAGAAAAGCAGCTGTTGAATTTCTATCAGCTAACAGGTTTCATGACAACAATTTCTACAGGTGTCCCACATCAGTGCCACAGTGGCATCATAGTGTCTTTCTTAAAACACAAGATCAGACGCTGTGTACTTGTCAGCGTTTGTTCTTTTGTTCACCATTTTTTGGTTACATTTGTGAAGGGAATATTTGAAATAAATTCCTCTGTGGCACTATGGTGCGATGTTCAATGCGCTTTCATTTGTCAGCAGAACCGACACAGGGCCATTCAGCATTGATTAACATTAGGGAGCTGTTGCTCAGCTTGAAGCTTCTCCACCAGGGACGCCAACAAGCAAAACATCAAGCCTTCATTTAAAAAAAAAGAAAGGAAAATAACAGCAGCAAATATTCAAAGTGAGGAGTGTTTTCATTGTCATTGTCATTTTATTCCTGTGAGTTGCGGAGGTGGCCTGATCACATGCCTCAGGGGCTAAAGGGGATTTCTAGCTGATTTGGTGAAGTGGCAACCTGTATCCCATATCTCCCCATGGCAACCAGCCAGGATGGCGAGGAGCGTGCTGAGATATTATAGGCTGGAAGATTAAAATGGCCCCTAGCTGTTGAGAGGGTGAGCGGGGTCCCCTCTCCCATCACGCATGGAAGCAAATTAGCCAGCCGCAGTTTATGTGTGTGTGTGTGTGTGTGTGTGAAAGGCTGTGTTTACTTTGCACTCACCTCTCCCACATCTCTACAGAGAATAAGAGAAAGACAGAAAATGTGTAAGAGAGAAAGTAGAGCCAAGAGAATTCACTGCAGGCCAAAGCAAATGTTTATTTATATACTTATTATATAAACACACATGCATACAACAGCATGTGCAAGGCATGTCACTTGCTTAATTTAGAGAAAATATTAAAATGCTATTTTTAAATTGAAGAAATAAATGCTATTATTGCTATTATTATAGCAGACGTTTTGGTGATTGAAAAAAAAACAACAACAAACAAACAAAAAAAAAACATCAAAATACATTTATTGTAAATAGGGTAACTTTAAAATTAGTTTTTACTTTTTTTTAACATAATCTGTGCATATTACAACAACACTAAAATAGAAAAAAAAAACCTCAATATTAATAATTGAAATAATTATAATGTCAGTTGTGCACAATACAACAGAAAACATTATTTAAAGAAATTTACACAATTTATATTTTGTTCTATTTATTTAAAAAAAAATGGTTTATAAAAATTTATATTTATTTATGTTTTGTTTAAATATTTCTCCACATTAATAACAGAATTGAGTTTGAAAAATCAGTTTTCAGGTTTTATGTTTCTAGAATGATTCATTAGCAGCAAGCTTTTTAAATGGGGTATGGCTTGCCAAAAATGAATTAACATATTTTATTAAATGAATTAAGGAAATAATACATATGTAACGGAAGGGTCTGACACAGGTGAGTAAAAGTCAACAGTATTTATTGGAGCGATAACAAAAGGTGAGTAACATA
>JAUCNO010001758.1:1609573-1625700 GCA_032353835.1 Enteromius viviparus | reverse complement strand
GTTATCAGTCGTTGTCAGCCCATTCATATGGGTCAGTAGGGGCCTGCTGCACCTACTGGTAAAACGTAAAATTAAATGAATTATTGTAGTGATTAGATTGTGTTTATTTAACGTCATGTTAACCTACCCCAACCCTAACACCTACCATTTACCATGATAGAAAAACAGTATTATTGACGTAAAGTGTTAGAATAAAAAATGTTCGATTGATGTGCGCATGCCCAGTAGTTTTATGGATGATAACAACGTTCTAAGCCTACTAGTAGGTGCAGCAGGTCCCTACTGACCCATATGAATGGGCTGATAACAACTGATAACGACCTATTCAATCGAGTGATAACATCTGAAGCGGGTGATTATATTAACCGTTAAACTCACATGCTATCACTGACATATACTAATTACATGGGAATATCATGATTACATGGTACATGCCACATCTGTGTAATGATAAATTAGTCCATACGACACCATTTAATTTGCATAATTTCACATCAACCTAAAAGAACTTGTCAAAAACATCACCAGGTTGCAGGATATGTAACTTTTTTCCTGAGAGTCTCTCAATATTCCACTGACCTCAAAACATTAAAGTAAATTAATTCACTCTTTTAAATGAAGAATACATTTTTTTACACATGCCACTTGCAATGTTTAAACCCTTAACCGCATTTTGTGCTCAGAAAGACATTGAGTGAACTGACAAAATGTTCATGATCAGCAAATGAACAGGACAATATGCCTATGATAAGAAACAATTCTGACTAGTTCCAAAATCTTTTTGAAAATTTAAGCTGGATTCAGTGAACACTTAATGTTTAATAAAACCCTGTAATGCAATCAGAGACAGTCTGCAAAACGGTCCACTTCACATCAGAATGCACAAGGAGGTAAACAAGCTTTATAAACTGCAGTTATGAACCATTTCCAACAAATGACCAGGGTTCGTCCGTGGCCAGTTGGTTAGTGTTTATGTCGGTCAAGGAGACCACAGTAATCATAAAAAGTCATTTGCACATGTTGCAGCGGTTTGCTGTGGTTCTGATCTAGCTCCCACAGCTGGCTGATTCTGAAAGCAAGAGGTTTGTTTTGGTGGATTAGTTTTGAGGTTTGTGTTTGAATCAAGTGCAGACCCATCTGTCTGGGCCTGTGAGAGGCCAGATAAAACAGGCAGGAGTGTTAAATCATGATTGGATAAGAATGGGACTGCGCATAGAGGCGCCCAAGAGTCGAACAAAATGAAAAAAATCAAACAACTACAAACAAGAAAACCGGGCCAAAAACTGTTTGTTTGAAGCATCGCTGCAAATAAATATTGCATGGATGGATTTTTAAGGCGCATTCTGCAGTTTTTAATAATGCATTTACAGTTTAAAACATTAGGAACAGTCTGACAGTGTGTCATATTTGCCTTCAACCTGCATGGCACCATTATCCAGTTATTTCCTCACTCATAAACAAAACAATGCTAGTGGCATGCCACAGTTTACCCATCTACCTCCTTAATGTGCAGTTAACTTTGGGTTTGACAGAAAATTCGACAGCCAATTTCCTATTCAGTTACAGAAAGACTAGCTCTTGAAGATGCAAACAGGATATAAATTGTGTTTATAAATTTTACTCAAATACAGCTGTTTATCTTCTGGGCAGCTAGTGAGCCCAGTCGTTAAAGGAATACTCCACTAAAAAAAATAAAATTTTGTCATAAATTACTCTACACCTGCATAATTTAGTTTTTTTCTTTTGCAGGATAAAAAGTTATAAATTAAAAAAAAATCACATGCAACTTTTGACATCATGTTTACATATACAGCACAGTCTCATATGCACAAGTTTTCTAATTCTGTAGGTCTGCATAAGGGTGCTAAAAATAGCAAGGGCTGCAATAACAAATGCCTTTTTGTCACAAGCCGCACCTCTGTGGCGCTCTCCGGATCACAGCAGCGGGAACCTTCACCTGAGTTTTAGTTCTTCTCCGACTTCCTTTACCCACGCACCTGGGCTGATTTCACCTCCTCCTGATTGGCATTATCAGCTCTATATAAACTGAGATCCGACGCTGTATGGACGTGAAGTATTAATTGCCTACGGTGTTAATTCTGAGCGTTTTTCCCTGTCTGTGTTTCTGGTTACCACTTGGATTGTTTATTGGACTTTTGATTCTCGCTGCCTGCCCCGACTTTGGATTGTTTATTGAACTGTTTATTCTCGCCGCCTGCGACGACTTTGGATTGTTTATCGACCACTGATTTCTGCTGCCTGTCCCGAACTTTCTGCCTGTTTATTGTTTACAATTCTGCCTGCCCTGCATTACTACAGTCTGCCTGTGTATCGACCATTGCCCGTCTGACTACTCTCTTTAATAAAGGTATGCAAATGGATCCACACGACTCAAGTGATTCATCACAGAATACTTTGCCTACGACGGATCCAGCGACCATGTATCAAGTCATTGGAGAGATGGGTCGTCAAGCTTCTGTTCTCGGTTCCCACCATCAGCAACTGGAGGAACTGACTAAAATAACCAAAGATTTGGTCACTTCTATTCAAGCACTAATGGCCGCCACTGCTGCTTTAAACCAACCAGCCGCTCTGCCTCCTCCTGTTGCACCACCAGCAGCAACCACGCACATCAATCCTGCACGTCTAGCCTTACCTGAGAAGTATAACGGAGCGCCAGGCAAATGTGAAGGATTTCTTCTCCAGTGCGAAATCTATATGAATCAGCAGGCAAGTTGTTTCAATACGGATGATAGTAAAGTGTCTCTGATTTGTTCGCTACTGTCTGGCAAGGCTTTAGAGTGGGTGACTGCACTTTGGAGAGGGCGTCAAATGGCGTTTCCATCCTACGTCAGCTTTCTCCGTCAGTTTCGGGCTGTGTTTGATCATACCGTTGATGGAAGGAATGCCAAAGACGAACTTCTATCGCTTAAACAGGGCATGATGTCAGCCGCCGAATATACGATGACGTTCAGAACTCTAGCTGATCAGACTGGGTAAGACAGCGATCCCCTTAAAAATCTGTATCGCCCGGGTTGAAGGAGGAATTACAAATAGACCTCGCCAGCCGCGATGAGGACAGGAACTTGGATCAGTTCATGGATCTAGCTATTAAAACTGATCAATCACTTCGCTCACGCAAACCACGCCATGCTTTTATTTCCTCATCCAACCGATTTAGCTTTCCTAGCCCCGAACCTATGCAAATCGGAGCCACCCATGTCACTCCTGAGGAGCGAGAATGGAGAATTTCCAACAACCTCTGTCTGTATTGCGGTGCTGCTGGTCACATCATCGCTAATTGTCAGATCCGACCTCCACGTACAAGAACTTTCGGTGAGTGCTACTTCTTTGTCTACTGCATTAAAAATTGATGTATGTCTTATTTATGGAAAACAAAGAATTAGAACACAGGCCTTCATTGATTCAGGGGCTGCAGGAAATTTTGTTGATGAATACTTTGCTTCTAAACATGTTCTCCCTCTCGTTCCATGTACCCTTATTGTGGCCGTAGCAGGCCTCGACGGCCGACCCATAGGGTCCGGGAAAATAACCACCCGTACTCGGGAGCTCACGTTACTCACCAGCTCCCTTCACTCTGAGGAACTGCACTTTCATGGTTTTTATTCACCTGAGCACCCAATCATCCTGGGTCTGCCCTGGTTGCGGATGCATTACCCTGTCATTTCCTGGGACACGCACCAAATCATTCAATGGTCACCTTTTTGTCACGCTCACTGCCTCCACAAGACAAGCAGACCATTCAAGCAGCCCGCACTCATTACCAAGGAAGTCACAGACATTAGCACTTTGCCCGCACCGTATTTAGACCTCCAGAAAGCCTTCAGCAAAGAAGAGGCCACCCAGTTACCACGACACAGAGCCAAGGACTGTGCCATTGATCTCTTACCTGGATCCATACCACCTAAAGGCAGAGTCTTCCCCTTGTCTCAACCGGAAACCGAAAGTATGAACCAGTATATCCAAGAGGAACCATCCAAAGGATTTATTAGGCCATCCACCTCACCAGCGTCTGCTGGTTTCTTCTTCTTTAAGAAAAAAGATGGAGGATTAAGACCCTGCATAGACTACCGAGCCTTAAATGATATCACCATCAAATATAGATATCCGCTCCCTCTCATACCCTCTGCCTTGGAACAACTGCGATCAGCCCGCTACTTTACCAAGTTAGATCTGCGGAATGCCTAAAACTTGATACGCATTTGTGAGGGGGCGAATGGAAGACGGCTTTCTCCACCACGAATGGGCACTATGAATATCTTGTTATGCCCTTCGGGTTATCTAACAGCCCTTCTGTCTTTCAAGCTCTAGTAAACGACATCTTCCGGGACCTGCTCAATAGATTTGTTATCGTCTACATAGATGACATCCTGATTTATTCAGAGGATCTGGACACTCATATCAAGCATGTCAGAACAGTCTTAAGGAAATTAATTGAACACAACCCTTTATGCTAAACTGTCAAAGTGTGAATTTCACCAAACTCAAGTATCATTCCTCGGATACATAATCAGCACCGAAGGAGTAGCCATGGACGAGAAGCTTCGCCAACTTTTACAGGAGGTTTATTAGAAATTTCAGTAAGGTTGCAGCACCCCTGACCTCCATGACACGCAAGGGAACTAAACGGCTACCTTGAAGCCCTGAAAGTGAGACAGCCTTTCAAGATTTAAAAACCAAGTTTACCACGGCACCCATCCTACGGCATCCTGATCCTGAACGCCAGTTTGTGGTGGAGGTAGACGCATCTAACACCGGCCTCAGGGCTATTCTTTCTCAACGACAGGGTGAGCCAGCCAAACTCTTTTCTTGTGCCTATTATTCTCGTAAGCTATCACAGGCAGAAAGAAATTATGACGTGGGTGATAGAGAGTTGTTGGCATTAAAAGCAGCTTTAGAGGAATGGCGGCACATGTTTGGAGGGTGCCAAGGAACCCTTCCTAGTTTTCACCGATCACAGGAACCTTGAATACCTGCGAACTGCCAAAAGACTCAATGCGAGACAGGCTCGCTGGTCCTTATTCTTCTCTCGATTAAATTTCCAGATTACATACTGTCCCGGTTTCAAGAAAATTAAAGCAGACGCTCTCTCCCGTCAATTCGACCAGACATCACAGCCTAACCAGCTTGAGACAATTATTCCCTCCTCCATCATCATTGCTCCGGTGCAGTGGGATATAATGAGAGAAATTACAGATGCCCAGGCCACAGATCCAGTTCCAGCGGAATGCCCACAAGATAAAGTCTACGTGCTCCATCTTATTCATGACAACCCAAGCACTGGACACCCTAGAATCCTAGCCACCATGGAACTGACTGGTAACCGGTTTTGGTGGTCTAACCTCTCTACGGATATAATTCACTTCGTCAACTCCTGCTCGACTTGTCAAGTTTCCAAGTCCTCCAGGCAGCGCCCTGCCGGCTTGCTCCAACCCCTGTCCATACCTCATCGACCTTGGTCACATATCGCCATAGACTTTGTCACAGACTTACCTCCATCCAATCAGTACACAACCATTCTCACCATAATCGACAGATTCTCCAAGGCCTGCCGTCTGATCCCTCTTCGCAAACTGCCAACCGCCTGGGAAACAGCTTAACTCATGATGGAGCAAGTCTTCAGATTTTACGGTCTCCTCAACGACATTGTATCCGATAGAGGTCCTCAATTTATATCAAGTGTTTGGAGAGCATTTTGTTCCAAGATGAACATCAATATCAGCCTCACCTTGGGATACCACCCCAAATCCAAGTCGAACCAGGGCAGTGGGTTTGGTTATCCTCCCGGGACCTGCGCTTCCATCTCCCTTGCAAGAAACTAAGTCCCAGGTACGTGGGTCCTTTCAGAATTGATAGACAGATTACCCCAGTTTCATACCGTTTACAATTACCTGCTGAGTATCGTATCTCACCCACCTTTCATGTCTCCCTTCTCAAGCCCGCTGCTGAACCCACCGGAGAGAGGGGCCTAGACGAGGCTGCGGCACCTGAGGTCCCTCCCCTGACCGTAGACCAGGATGAGATCTATCAGGTCCATGAGATCCTGGACTCCCGGCGCCGAGGCAGGTTCCTGCAATACCGTGTAGATTGGGAGGGCTTCGGTCCTGAGGAGAGGTCATGGGTCAACTCAAATACATCTTGGATCCATCCCTTACTGAAACCTTTCACCGTGTTAATCCGAACAAGCCTGCTCCGAGACCCCTTGAAAGACCTCGGCGTCGCCAGTATGCTCTCTTCAGGAGCCGCTCGCAGGGGAGGGGCTCTGTCACAAGCCGCACCTCTGTGGCGCTCTCCGGATCACAGCAGCGGGAACCTTCACCTGAGCTTTAGTTTCTCCCTGGACTTCCTTTACCCACGCACCTGGGCTGATTTCACCTCCAGCTGATCGGCATTATCAGCTCTATATAAACTGAGATCGGACGCTGTATGGACGAGAAGTATTAATTGCCTATGGTGTTAATTCTGAGCGTTTTTCCCTATCTGTGTTTCTGGTTACCACTTGGATTGTTTATTGTACTTTTGATTCTCGCTGCCTGCCCCGACTTTGGATTGTTTATTGGACTGTTTATTCTCGCCGCCTGCCTCGACTTTGGATTGTTTATCGACCACTGATTTCTGCTGCCTGTCTGACTACTCTCTTTAATAAAGGTATGCAAATGGATCCACACGACTCAAGTGATTCATCACACTTTTTATATGCATTGTTTGCCTTTATTAAATCTATTGGCTAAGTTTAGGGATGGGTTTGGTATAGGGGATATTTCCAACATGATAGAGAATAAACACAGCAATGCATGCCTAAATTAACATAAGAAAAGCCACTGGACATTTCAATTTGAAACTGACACAAAATGTGCATATTCTAATAACAGTGTTGCAGAAATGTATTTATACATATATTTCCAAAGAGCCTGGGTAGTATTTTACAGTTACCGTGATAACATTTTACAGTTTTGTTGAAATTTTTTTAATCATATAAACCTTCGCAAGCATAATTGAAGACTTTCAAAAGCACTGAACACAATCTTATTGGCCCCCAAACTTTTAAAATGCAGCCTACTTTTTCTCCACAAATTACACATTTTAAGCATTGGAGTTTGGGGTTAGGTAAAACTTTAGGTAAAAAAGAGTATGGTTAAAAAAAAATAGTGTAATTAATTATACTTTTACAATTATAAGGGGGCCATTTTGAATTAGATCTTGATTGATGTAGTTAATGTGACAGACTGACTGTCTTTGAAAAAGTCAATAATATATATTTAAAATACAAAGAAGCTTGAGTTCTATATATTCTGAAAAAAAGAATGTGAATTGGGATTAACCATAATGCTGGAATGCTCTAGGATGGCTTTGATCACACCCCCTAATCAAATACAATATTCTGAGCCTTGCACAAGTCACATGATATGAGACGTCTAGCAAAATAGCATGGTAAATCCTAAGAACCAGTCAAATGCTACTTTCAAAGCAGTCCAGTGCCATTTATTTTCCCACAAGGTGACTCCAGCACACAAACAATGAGTGACACCTTGGGACAATGCAAAGCTTCAAAGTTAGATGGTCATCTTGACCTCTGCTGAGGTTGATGCATCAATACTTTCCCCTCCCCTTCTGTTCGGTGGTCTTAGGACCATTATGACACTTTGTTTCTTCAAAGGCATCAATCAAAGCCATCTGGCTGGGCATTGATTGGCTCGGCTCATTAAGTCCCATCCAAAGCCCCTTTGGTCAGTGAGCACAGAGGGGCTGTAGAACGGAGTCTTATCAGTCTGAACACAAAGCTCCTTCCACCTTGTCATAAAACCGGCGGTGAAAAAGTACAGCTGCCATGCCACATGATAGAGGTCAGCATCTCTATAGCTCACAGCAGACTTGTTAGATATGATGCAGTCATCAGAGCTTACCCTTCAGCTAGTCATTTCACCGTTTCTTTTTTCTTTAACAAAAACTCAGGGGACACATCTCCATCTGTTATCTATTTTATGGGATCATACAGCAAGAATGATACCACCACAAATGGCAAAACAAGCCGGAATGCGGCACATAGTCAGAGCTATATTTTTTTGATCCAAAACAGAAACATGCAGTGTCATATCGGAGCTACAGGCAAAATTTGTTTGGATTTGGCCCTGAGCAACTGATCCGTAACTTTGTGCTTTGCCAGAACACTTTGTAATGAGTCCTGGTTATAATCATTACAGCTTAACGACTTTGACGCTACCGAAAAAATGCGAAAAAAGAGTATTCATGTTTGGTTAGAGAGTTTGAGACTTATTTGCATACCTTTCCTGAAGATGTGGCTTGGATGTGATTGCGGGGTACCTCGCTAATTAAAATGACTTTAATGGCCAGCTCATTATCCTCACGAGTGCCGGCCTTGCCATCTTTGCCTGGGGTGAAGCTGCAAAACTCTGTTGATGTGTGCATGCGTGCATATACAAAATATCAACTTTCCCCAAACAAAAGCTCAAGAAGACAAACATGGGACACAGAGGTGAAAATCAATCACGAATTAGATACACATTTCCTGAAGGAAGTGTCAGCACTTGGAAGGCAGAGATAGAACTGTGTTAATATTTTAGGAAAACTTAGCCAATGCATTGATCTGTTTGGAGGGTTTGACCCCTTTGCCACAGAACTCTCAAAGCGCCAGCCAATCATGATCTATCAGTGACTGCAGTATTGGACGATGACACCAGTGCTTAAAACAAGATGGAAGAGAAGCCACAGAGAAAAATAGATGCAAGAAAGAAAACTACAATCACAATTCACTTTTGATGTACATGCAAAAAAAATTCATAATGGCATGCTAATAACATTGATTATTCTTCATCATCATCATCATCAACTTTATTTATAAAGCACTTTAAAACAACCACAGCTGACACAAAGTGCTGTACATTGAAACTAAAACAATCAACAATCATAATAAGAATAAAAAGAAATAATAATAATAGGCAAACAAATATATTTATAAAGAAATAAATTATTAAGAAACTAAATCTCGCTGAGGCCAAAAGCCATTGAATAAAAATGGGTTTTAAGACGCGTTTTAAAAGTTGACAGTGAAGGTGCCATTCTTATGTGCAAGGGCAGGTTGTCCCACAGTTTGGGCGCCAAAGTATTTTTTTGTATATACTTTACGCTAAGTATATCAAATCAGTACAAACGTTTAAGGTATGAAATTTCATGAGCAACGTCTATTCATTTCAATAGGAATAGTGTGCGATCAGGAGTTTTGCATCAGAGCAAAAAATGTATCCATGCAGATTTTGGACCTTTTTTACACTATTGCAGATTTTTCTCTTGCCCTTGAAGTTTTGACAAAATGTCACTAATGTATAATGAATAAAGCAAAAGTTTACAAAAACAGCACATCTAGGAATTCAATGAAATACCATAATCAAAATCTTAATATTTTATTATGTTGAGTAATTTTTGCTAAACTAAGCTTAGATATTAGTGTAGAAGATGAAGAAGGATGTGTCAGAAATTTCAGTACAGGGATCCTTTGCAATTACATTAATTAGTTACAGAAAAGAAGCTGTAAAACCCCCTTGTCAGGATTAAATGTAGAATTTGCTTTTTATATTTAACTTCTAGATAACAATGACATTCAGCTGTGAGCAAATTGAGATTTTGCTTAAAGGGTTCTGATAAATCAAAATACGATTGATCTTTGAATATATAAGAGGTCATTGCGCTAAAAATACATTCTGTAAGTTTTAGAACACTTTCACTTTCTCATTAGTCTCAAAATAGCTTATATTGAAGCCAATCTGCCAAAAGGACAGGTGGCTAAACACCGCCTCCACAGAAGATTATCAACACCTGCTTCTACATCACTGCCCGCTTAGCCCCATCCACAGATTCATCAACACAGGTCTACTCAAAAAACAAATGATAAACATTTAATAATGAACTTATTTTTAAGATTTATTTATAGAAATGACTCAATTTTTGACCTAAATCACTGCGTTAGTCTATGAAGGATGTAGGCTTTTTGATGTAAAACAAATCTTGATAACATTATCAGTGGACCTCAGAGAACAGTACGAATAAAAGGCAACAACAAAAAACAAAGGCAGTTCATGACCCCTTTAATAGAGGAATACAGATTTCTGCTTTTGTTTCTGATTTTTCTGTGAATCTCATGAGCCCACACTAAAGTGTCAGAAGAGATCTCAAAAATGTCTCAAACTGGGCTCAGACTGTCAGTCTGCAAACACAGCCATAAGATTTGAACAGAAACTCAAACAATCATCATCAAACTTTCCCATGAAGAAAATATCCATGCTTTATTTCAAAGATCTACACTCCCATTTGTGCATATTTGCATTTCTCCAAAATAATTTTAGGATCCTAAACGAGGCTGATAGTTAAATAGAACATAACTGAGTATTTCATTAGGCTATAACAGAGCGACCTTTGAGCAATACAATCTTCCTCTGGGATGACACTTCCCTGAGATGAAGAGAATGAGGAAAAACAAGGTCACTTGCATCGCAGAAACGCAGTGATGTCAGTCCCATCATTCCCTAACTGTCCTGCTTAATGTGCTCCATGCCAGGGGGGCTGAAGTGTGATGACACACTAAACATCTCTGTAATCCCATTCCTGACGCCAAGTCAAATGAAATAATCGCTGACTGAGTCCCCGGAGGAAGGGCAACTACGCATGCAGCAGGCGCTCGCCGGGATCTTAACGAGGAACGCCTCTCTCAACTGTTCTCCTCGCCGCAGATCAGCCATATTGTCACTCTGGATTTACGTCAGTGAGACTGTGCGCCCGGGGAGTGTTTTCTGTTTCTGATTGGGTGATTAGTTAATAGGAGATAATGTGTGCCATCAGGCCCTGGGCTGCAGGAGAGGAAGATGAGAAGACAAGGACAGTGTCTTATCCTTTACTAATCTGAAAGAGACAGCCGGAGACTACAGACCGGACTGCAAGTTTGGCAAGGACAGAGGCAGGTGTCAAGAACGTTTCCTGCTCTCAGAGAGCAGTGCTAATGGGGAAGGCTGAGGGTCATCTGTGCCCATTTTTAATCCCTGATGGATGATCCCTTTCAAGGAACAAAAGATCTGGAGTCGTTTTCTCACTGGTTACGAACTGCCTTAAATTTTAGGACTGGCACATACGATTTAAAGTACTACTAGATTATTTGAGCTTTTTAATAAATAGAAATATCCTCAGTGCATGTCAAACAGTCATTTCTTAATAAACTGTAGGCTATTTATAGAAATTAAAATAAAAAATCACATAAAATTATTAAAATGGATATTTTTTTTACTCATATTATTATTATTATTATGACACATTAAATTACTACATAAAATTATTACTATTATAACACTTGCACCTGCAATACTACTACTACTAAAACAGTTCCCCTGCCAGAAGAGTTAACTATTTTAACTATTGTTGTTGTAGTTTTTTGTTGTAAATTTTACTAGGCTATAATAATAATAACAATAATAACAATAATAATAATAATAGTCAAACTAGTTAACTATTCTGGCAAGGCAATTGTTTTAGTAGTAGTAGTAGTAGTAGTAGTAGTAGTAGTAGTAGTAGTATAACAATGCAAGTGTAATAATAATTGCATTGTCATTATTATTATTGTTATTATTATTGCTGTTTTTGCTACATCAACAACAATATAATAATAATAATAATAATAATAATAATAATAATAATAATAATAATAATAATAATAATAATAAGTTCCCAAATGTATTTTTTTCTTTTACCATTTTAATCATAATTATTGTTATTATTATTAATAAAATTAAAAACAAAATATCAACTGACAGAAAACACAAGCACATCAAGTTTGTGTTCCACAAAAGAAAGAAAGGAACGACACAAAGGTGTGTCAACTATTCTCCTACATTGCCTTGAGGTTGTAAGAAGCAAACACTTGAGGTGAATTAGGACACAATACAGTTTATTAAGGACAGATATTTGTCCTTCTGCCAGCTGTAATAAATCTTCCTGAAGTTCTTGTTTGTACCCAACAATAAACGCAGGGAGTGTAAATATTCATTCTGAACGGACCGGTGTCTTTGTGTTTCTGAGAAGATGAAAACAATGGCCTGGTACGCAGGGGGTGCCCACAACACAGACTGTGAAAAGAAAAAGACTGCATACATAATACGATTAGTGATGGGACAACAGCCGGACCAGCGGGACACAAGGAGAAATGACATGTAATCCAGGATACAGCGACTGGGTCGGAGGGAAAACAACACATCCCAGGCATCCGACCGCACGCGGTACAACAGAGCTGCGAAACTGTGACCTTGGATGGAAGAAGGGACACACATTCAACGCTTTATAGAAAACACTTCATCGATTGTTGTGTTTTATGTGGAAAGATATTGATATAAAAGAACAGGTATAAAAATGTGAGAGGCAGACTTTAAAAATAAAATACAGACAATGGATCGACAGATGTATAGTAATCAGTCCTCTGTAAAACAGGAATAGATTTGGAGAAATTCAGCATTACATTATTTGCTCGA
The DNA here is from genome assembly GCA_032353835.1 of Enteromius viviparus. Taxonomy (NCBI): domain Eukaryota; kingdom Metazoa; phylum Chordata; class Actinopteri; order Cypriniformes; family Cyprinidae; genus Enteromius; species Enteromius viviparus. The sequence goes on along the minus strand of JAUCNO010001758.1, from coordinate 1,613,155 downwards.
TAGATTGTCTGCAGTGAATGGGTGCCGGCAGGAGAAGAGTCCAAACAGCTGATAAAATATCATCACGATAATCCACACTTATCTACACATTCAATCAGAAATTGAGAAATCTTTACTCGTCATTTTTATAGTATGAATAGAACATTTGCATTAGTTGCTTAATTTAATGTATGTTTAATTAATAGACCGGAGTGGTGTGGATTATTGTGATGTTTTCATTAGTTGTTTGGAATCATAAAATCTGGTCCAATGAAAAAACAAACTTCTTGGACATAAGTTAATTTTCTTTTTTGGGTGAACTATTTCTTTCAGTTTAAATGTGTATTTGCTGGCCAATGTTTTAACGCAAGTAAATGCATTTTTTGTTTACTTACACATGGTAAAAAGACAACTATGCAAACAATGCAGCGTGACACACCTGTGTCTCACACTGAAACTGTACTGCTGTGACCTGGAACAGATTTGATGCCTGCCACTTTGAGACATGAGTCCAGACAATTATAATGTGCTCTCAGTGCATTCACATCCTCCAGGTAGAAAATATCTAATGATTGACTGTCCAGTATGTATAAATGTGAGTGTCACTGATACACAGTAGACAGAAGTGGATCATGAGTGTCCTGAGGGAAAACACCTCCTGTTCAAGGACTGGAAAAAGTGATATCTCACGATTATTCAGTAATACTTGATGTAACTGGTAATGTTCAGGCATTTTTTGATGACTTGTGTTAAGGCGTTTTTTCAACTTGTAGAATGCAGCAGAATGGATTTAGGCTGTTAACCAGTGCTGAGAGGTTCATTGCCTGCAGAGAGAATGATCAAATTAGGCAAAATAGGTAATAAATGAGCACTCGTGGGACAAAGAATGCTCAGGACTTGAATAAATGCTGGACCCTCTGAGGAAACTTACAGCTTTTTATGTACGCTGCTGCAAATGCAAAACCAGTTTGGTCCATATTTCCTGCCTTAAAATATCAAAACAAACCAGAGCCTAAAAAAAAACATCAAACAGCATCCTTGCAAACAGTAACTTATATACCCAACTAATAACTATCCTTATTTGCACATAAATGTCAACTTTTTAGAATTTTTGCATCTGGCAGGTCATTTGTTGCATAGCAACAGCTGAGGTCTTTGAACAACAGCCACTTTAGATCCTGCTGCTGAACAAAACTCAAAAAAGACCAAAACAAGTATACAGATCTTACCGTGTGATATCACAAACGGTCATTAACATTAAGTTTCTTTAAGATTGCATAGTTTTAGTATTTATTAGTTGTCCTAGATAATGAATGACTTGACATCAAACTGTCTTTGACGGTCATCGGACTGTGATAAATAATTAAATAAATACATTAATTTTATTTCGTTTCATTTATTAATTTATTTAAAGGAAATTAATTAAATAAAGTTTGGTTTTAACATATTACAGGGTGACAATACTTGAAAAACACTAAACACAGGTACGGATTTGCACTTTTTAAAAGAATATCAACCCACAAACACATTTTATTTTTCACGCAAAATGTCTTTTTTTTTTTTTTTTAATGCATTTTGGCTTTATTTTGCTATCGAATGCAACAACATTTTAAAGTGTGCAAAAAAACTATATTTGCTGCACTGTATTTTCAAAAAAATTAACCAATTTGTGGCTTGTCCTTATCACAATACAACAATACAGCCTCCAAAACATGCGGAGTGACAATGGTATTTACTGGCTCGCCTGTGTCGGCGTGTGTATTGATTCAGGGCCACAAAAGCATTCTGAGTACACTACAGCAGCATGCTTTGTAAAACTCAGGGATCACATAAGTTATGAGAGGCTGGAGATGTTTACGGCTAGCCGTGATAAATGTACATCTGGAGGTGTTTATTTAGTGCTCAATATTAAATGCATGAGGATACCCAGGTGACAGTGACCTCAGAAATGCTGTTTATATGTCGGGAGATGTTCTTGCTGGAATGGACTCAGGTTGGAGTTCAAACTATTACAAACCAGTGCTTAATTAATTCCTCTGAATGTCACCTTGACTGAATGCACGGTGAATCTCAATTGAATGCGCTCTTTGTGCAATATGCACTTTCAGAAACTGCTAGCACAGACTTTGTGATTCATGTTCTTAGTTGCAAATACTGCATGTTTGGTTTCAGATACACATGTAGAAAACACAACACATACTGTGATTGTGGCTCAACAGCATTTTGGAGTTCAGTGCAATATCATGCAGTAAGTTGCAAGGTGCACTTTTAGTTTAATCTGCACCCTAAAACATTGCATACCAACAATATTCCTCAAAATGTTGTTCTTAAAAATGCACAGAAGTATGTGTGCTTGCAATGAATGGTACAATCAGGTAACACCATGAGTTACAGCTATATGCAAGTAACTCAAAGACAACCTCTAATCTTAAAGTGTCCCTATTACGCTTTTTTAAACATGATCGTTCATGCAGTGTGTCATGTAGTTGTATGTGAACTTAAAATATCTGCAAAGTTGTGACGCTGACAGTGCACGATAAATAAAGTCATTGTCTATCAAAAACAAGAGTCGACTCACATTCGCCTAAACGATTCTTTAACCTTTTTGAATCTTTCTCTGTTACTGAGCCACATAACTAGGTAACATATTTTGCATAATGTCCGCCCAAGTTCTATTTTGCGAACAGCTTGCCCCGGCCCCAAACAGTGCAATCTCCACATCGATTGCATCAAGTGAAGAAAACGCTGTATCCAGTGAGAGTTAATTAGTTTTATATGCCCTTCTGAAAGATGAATCTACAAAGAATGTGTGATTAACATTCATTTTTTTTCAACAAGACCTTAAGCAGTACAGTCTCTTGTTGAGTTTGAGTCATTTTACTGATGACTGCTTCTCCAATCTTGGAGTACAACACAATATTGACCAAACGCTTGGTCTTAAAAGAAGGATCAGAGCCCAGTTTAAGTGGACCTGCTTGCTCCTATGAACTTCTACCTGTAAGTACATTTAATAATTGATGATTGTATTTTCTTGTGATCATATTTGTGTACGTGATGTGTGTACCTGAATATGTCTTGGTAACTGGCTAACTTCCTCTGTAGTTCTGTTGTTCAGCTGTGGGGCTATTATGCAGTCTAAACATTGTGATTGATGCAGCTGGACTGTCTGTCTGTCTCATCATGAATTTAAGGCTCTGTTTACACAAAGGGAAGAAGCAGGTATTTCCTTGCGGTTTGGTTATGCGCCCTATTTAATGTTACATAGGTTTGGCATAGTTATTATCGCGCTCAATGGCATATTTATGCGGGTTGATATAAATTACGTTTTTTGAAAATTATGTTGCGTGCACAATGTTATTATTAAAAATGTAGGGGAGTATTATTTATTTCTCTAGTTACCCGGCTATGTGTAAATGTGGTCTAAGTAATGATAAACAATGCTTAACGCAGTGTTATGCTGTATGCAATGCTATATATACAGTATGCTTGTAAAGTTCACTATAGAGTTTTAGCTCTATAGTGATTAGTACGGTGGCCGAGAGAGCTCAACGCGCTGCAATTAAAAAATAACGCATGCAAACAGAAAAAAATGGCTGCATCTTT
>JAUCNO010001758.1:1594945-1605593 GCA_032353835.1 Enteromius viviparus | reverse complement strand
CTCTTCCGATCTGAATAAATACAACAATTCAAGATGTGCCTTAATTTCTGTCCTTTATCTACGAAATACACTGTGGGTAATTTGTTTGTTTTAGAAAACATTATATCCTATTTAGTAACAAATTCCACTAGAAATACAAGAATTTTTCACTAGTTTCTCAACTTTGGTTGTGACATGTCCCAACAGCAAATCCTTAAATCTACAGGCCATGTTGGAAACCCTCAGATGACGGATTATTATTATTTTTTTTCATTTCTAATCTATTCATGGACAAATTTTCTGGGCAGAACAAAACACAAAACACAGAGACAGCTGGACCACTCTCTCTCTGGCCAACTCCAGATGTTCCTTCTTTGACGGAAATATCAGAGGATAATAATTACTGTGTGGGCCACAGTCACATACATGTGCACACTAACTCACACGCGCAGGCTGTAAACATTTAAAACAACAGCGCTCCCCTGATACCCCCTCATAAATCCAATTTGCATGACAGAAGCGACGTGATTGATGCCCGGCTTTCCCCAAAGTGTTTGATTAGGAGACAGAAGGTAGAGAGCTGCCGAGAAAGAGATAAATGTTACAGCTGTGGATTAACATCCCAAGGTCACAGAGCCTGGGCATTTCAATTAAAGACTTTTCAGAGGACGAAATTCTGGCCTACAGGAGCCAAATGACTGTTTAATGAGACTGTCATTCCTGACTGAGCTTTGGACGAGGAGGAGGAGGGACAGAAGCCATCTTCAGAACATGATGGAAGAGAAGTTGTATTTACATATATACACTATGACCCCATTAACCACGCTGGGATTGCGGGGAATATGTGGGAATGTAAACGCAACTCCTTTTCCCTCTTCTTTTCAGCTTCGATTTGTTTATGCTGATGAAGCAAAAATGCAATCTGTGAAAAAAAGTTAAGATGAAGGATGGATTGGAAATGGAATTCAGGCTTTTCAAATGTTCTCGGCTGATTTTCCAAAAGCACACGCTCTCTAGCTGTCATGGAGTGACACGTATCAAACATACAGACTGACAGGTTACACTGTGCTTAACTTAACCTGTTTACTGGAAAAACTCTCTCTCACAAACACAACAATGCCAAACTGCAGAGAGAGTATTGAAGGGTGGGGATTTAATTGCAGACAGACTGCTATCTCCAGAGAACACTTGTTGATTTTAATCACAACAGTGGTCAGATTTGATTACCGTCTGGACTGCGTAAAGTTTTTGAGAATCTTGCGTCCTCGCTGTGCCCTTGCGCCATATGCTGATTGATTACACCAATCTGTCAAGCTCTGTGCCAATGCCTGATGTTTAAAAGCGCCAACAGATATATTTTAATGAGAGAACAAATTAGAATAAAATGATTTATTCCCATCAAAAAACAAATCAGAGAAAAGTCTTAAAGGGAAAGCTCACAAAAAAGGACTGTGATGAAGAAGCACTGTAGTCATCGGAATCCATTGCAAAGCTTTAATTAAACAGGATTGTCAAACAAGCAATAGTCAGTGCACGGGCAATCAGGTGTGTAAAGGACAAGGCAGAAATCGTCATCGTTAAACAGGCAGAAGACTCAGGGCAGGCCGCAGAGTTCGGTATTCCAGATAACAGGCAGAGAAAGTCAGGGTAGGCAGCAGTGAATCAAAATCCGAAATAACAGTCTAAAACACACCAAGAAAACAAACCAGAAAAACACTCAGAATTATCACTTAGAGTAAATAAGACTTCGCAAAGATATGGCGTCTGCACGCTGCTTTTAAAGGGGCAGATAATGCCGAACACCTGGTGTTGCAATCGGCCAGGAGTGTGGGTGAAAACAGTCTAGGTGGAAACGCTAATACTCTGGCGAAGGTTCCCGCTGCAATGAGCCAGAGAGCGCCAAAGAGGCATATTCTGCCCAAAGCAAATACTGGCTCCAATCCTCTTGATTACTGTGACAGTACGTTCTTAGGAAGCGGATGAGTTCCTGATTCATGAGTTCATGGCCATTGGACTCGGGGTGGTATCCAGAGGTGAGACTCACGATGATGTTCATTTGTGTGCAGAATTTTTTCCACAGCCTTGTTGTAAACTGGGGCCATCGGTCGGAGACCATAATAACAAAATACTTGCTCCATCATAACTTGAGCCGTTTCCCAGGCGGTCGGTAACTTAGTCAGAGGTACCAGTCGACATGCTTTCGAGAACCAGTCCACAATGGTCAGAATGGTTGTGTATTGATTGGAAGGGGGTAAGTCCGTGATGAAATCTATGGCTATGTGGGACCAGGGTCTCTGTGGGATAGGTAAGGGTTGAAGCAGACCGGCAGGGCGTTGACGTGAGAATTTAAAAACTTGACAGATGGCGCATGAATTAACAAAATTAGTGTCTTCTGAAGATAGTTGGGGCCACCAGAACCGGTTTGTGGTGAGATCGATGGTGGCTAGGATGCCCGGAGGGCCAGTATTGGGGGTGTGGTGCACTAATTAAAGCAACCGATCTCTCAGGATGTGAGGAACATAAATCTTATCAGGTGGGCATTCAGCAGGTACAGGATCCGTGGTCTGAGCGTCAGTGATTTCTTGGAGAATATTCCATTGTACTGGTGCTATGATCAGAGTAGAGGGTAGGATGGGTTTATGTGAGCTGACGGAGGAGGTGTCATCGAATTGTCTTGACAGAGCATTAGCTTTTACGTTCTTGGATCCAGGACAGTAAGTGATTTGAAATTGAAAGCGTGAGAAAAACAGGGACCAATGAGCCTGCCTGGCATTTGGTCTCTTAGCAGAACGTAAGTACTCCAAGTTGTGGTGATCTGTTAGAACTAGGAACGGTTCTCTGGAACCCTCCAACCAGTGCCTCCATTCTTTAAGTGCTGCCTTGAGTGCAAGTAGTTCTCTGTCGCCAACATCATAGTTACATTCAGCCTGTGTTAACTTCCTTGAATAAAAGGCGCAGGGAAAGAGCTTGGTTGGAATGCCTTGTCTCTGTGAAAGAACGGCTCCCAGGGTAGTGTTGGAGGCGTCCACTTCCACTATGAATGGTTTACTAGGGTCTGGGTGACAAAGAATGGGGGCTGTTGTGAATCTGGCTTTGAGGTCTTGGAAGGCGGTTTCACTTGCTGGGTCCCAGGGCAGGAGTTTAGTACCCTTCTTGGTCATGGCAGTCAAAGGAGCAGCGACCTTGCTGAAATTCCTTATAAATCTCAGATAGAAGTTGGGAAATCCTAAGAAACGTTGAAGCTCTTTCAAATTTTGGGGTTTCGGCCACTCAACCACTGCGGTTACCTTTTTATCATCCATGGCAACTCCTTCTGCGCTGATGACATAACCCAGGTCTATGGCTGATGAGTCTCTTGAGTACAGTCCTGACATGATGGATATGGGTCTCAAGGTCAATGGAATAGATCAGGATGTCATCAATGTATACTATAACAAAGTGGTTGAGAAGATCCCTGAAGATGTTATTGACTAGTGCCTGGAAAACCGAGGGACTATTGGACAACCCGAAGGGCATAACCAAGTATTCGTAGTGCCCGTTGGTGGTTGAGAAAGCTGTTTTCCATGTATCTCCCTCTCAAATTCTTATCAGATTGTAGGCACTACGAAGGTCTAGTTTAGTGAAGAACTGGGCTGAGCGGAGCTGTTAAAGAGCGGCAGGAACTAGTGGTAGAGGGTACCTGAACTTCACTGTAATCTCATTGAGTGCTCGGTAGTCTATGCAGGGTCTCAGTCCTCCATCCTTTTTCTTTATGAAGAAAAAGGCTGCTGAGGCTGGGGATTTGGAAGGTCGTATAAAACCCTTGGCGAGTTCTGAATATAAAGTTTCATACTTTCGGTTTCTGGCTGGGATAAAGGAAATACTCGACCTCTGGGTGGCACTGTTCCAGGGAGCAGGTCGATGGCACAGTCCGTCGGCCGATGTGGTGGTAGCTGTGTGGCCTCCTCTTTGCTGAAGGCCCTCTTATTTATTTATTTTTTCAACTAGGACGGTTATGTTATTTTAAATATACTTAACAAATCAGGTGCATTTTAAATAGACACATTAATCTCTCTCTATTTAAGTGTACACAATAAGTGTACTGTATAAAATGATTCATTCACAGAACTAAATGCAGTCCATCATTTTCAGTATATACCTGTAGTAGTTTAACTAGTAGTATGTTTAATATCAACCCAGTCTCATATAAAAATGTACCCTGACTACATTGGTCCGAAGTGCAAAATGTAGAGGGGTTACAATAACAGCCCTTAAATTGTATGACTGTTACGTTTTTTGTTACCGTTTCGTCAGTGACAGGCATCAGCCATGATCCACTCACGGATAACTGAATTCATTTGATATAAAATGTATACTTCATTGTAGCACCTAGCCCCACCTCTACCCTAAACCTACCCACTTCTGAACAATATAAAACTCAAACAGACAATATAAGCGCAGTCACAGGTATTTATTGCAAAAACTCACCATAAGCAGTAAAAAAAAAGCATTACCAACAAGCTGTGCTGCATTTCAAGTTCTTCTAAAGCCATACAATGTCTTTATGCAAAGAAGAGAGTAAAATACAAGGTTTTAATCACTGAAATTATCCCGCTCCATTAACACGTTCACATCTTATTCAAAAGACACTCGTCCTGTAGAATGACGCAAATCGATCAACAGGCGCAGAAGAGTCAATTACATTTCACAACAGCATGATGACGAGACACGCGAGAGCCAATAGAATTTTACAACCAAGGCTGACGTATGTATTCTGCTGGCGGGCAGCATTTTTTTAATTTGCGCAATGCAGCACAGATGAGTCGCAGCGGACTGAGAGATGGTAATCAATCCTTTTGCCAAGGAAGAATTAGAATATTAATCCTTTTTAATATATAATGTGGGTAGTTGTATCTGCTGGTTTATCATGTGTTTGTAATAAAGAGGACACTCACAGAGGTAAGATGAAAACAAAAAGTCTTTTAATGTCAACAGGATTGTAAAGATGAAACAAAGGTAAGCAAACTCAGGTTCTTCCAATTCTGGGAATTATAACAAACAGAAAAATAGTCTCTTTGATCTTCTTGCAGTTACGGTCGTTGCAGCCTCACACCACTACTATCCACGGAGCCGAGAGAAGATCACAGTGGAGCCTTGAGAGTGCACACGGAGTCTTTTGTATGGAGACAGGTAAGAAATCAGGTCAGTAACACAGTAAGTCGTAGGGAAGCGTCCACCTTTGACATACAAGCTTGGACAAGGAACTGATAGTGGTGTGTGGTTATAAGGGGTGCTTGACAGTGCTAGTGATTGTGATCAGGTGTGTAATCCAGGTGATGATGATCAGTATTCGGGTGACTGTGATCGTTGCGTGACAGAAAGGGAGGAGTTAGGTGCAGAGTCTGGCGTGGATGTTACAGTGTTTTAGTAACGGATGGTAGGTTTAGGGGCAGGTATTAATAAAGTCATATAAATAAAACTGTTGTGACAGTTTACAGTGAAAAATCACACCACAATACAAAAATGGGAATATCATTACCCAATATTTGAATCCAAATCCGTGCGTGGATCACAGCTAGTGCCTGTCATTGACGAAACCGTGACAAAAAACATAACAGTCATACAATTCAAGGGCCGTTATTGTAACCCCCATACGTTTTGCACTTTGGACCAACGTAGTCTGGATACGTTTTTTTTGTGAGACTGGGTTGGAATTGCCAGTAATACAAAAAAGCAAATTGAGATTAGTTTGGCAGGTTTAGTGGTAGGCCCAGGGTTTCCCTTGTGAATGATGATGCCCAACCTCATGTGGCCAGAGTGTAAAGATAGTTTCTGGATGATAAAGGTCAATTTATTTCTAACTTGATTGTTGTTTGCTTCAGCCTCATTGTTTTTCTGACTTTGGGGACTATTGGGAGCAGTGCCATTACAATAGGGCTCATGAGAATATGGCAGCCACTGAATAATACCACCAAGTAACAATAAAATAAAGAACAGATCAAGATACAGAAAGAGGGATGAGAGATTGGTATTCTTGATGTACCAGATTTTAAATTGAGGAATTGGATCTATTGCAGCATTCAAGGCCTTCAGTTTGCTTGGAATTGTTATTCCAACTAAAAGCTAAATGATATTTAATTATCAGAACCTTTGGGGAAAAAAAAAAAAAACATAGTGAAATGAACATATCAGAGTTTATTGACCGACAAGAATTCTATGAGGAATCCTTATTCAAAAACTTAATTGTGGTCTTTTTTGGTATCTCTATCAGTTGTATCAACAGCCTGTTGGTTTATACTTTCTTCAAGAATCCTGTCTTTGCTCAGGAGCCCCGCTATATACTCTACATGCAGCTGATTATCAATGACATCATCACACTGTCTGTCTGTGTGATTTTGTTTGTGTTGGTTTATTTACTGCCAAACATGAATGTTGCTATCTGCTGCATTTTCATCTTGATTGGAAGCAGTGTCTACAGGAACACACCACTAAACCTGGCCGGCATGGCTATTGAGCGCTTTGTGGCCATCTGCTACCCTCTACATCATTCTCAAATATGCACCATTCGAAACACCAAAATCCTGATCGGCATCATCTGGCTGGTGGGAGCTGTTCCTGGCGTGATAGACCTGCTTGTGGTCTTGGCTCTTCATCCACTCTCCTTTTTCACCACTAGTCGGACATGCTACTACGAAAATGTGTTTGATTTTAAATACAATATAATAAGTCATGCCGTCTTTAACATTGGCTACATGTGTTTAGTGTGGGTGTTGCTCTTCTACACTTATTTCAAAGTGATGTTTTCTGCTAAAGCAGCTGCTTCAGAACCAGCTCAAAAACAGAAGGCTAGGAAAACAATTTTACTGCATGGGGTCCAGTTACTGCTCTGTACACTGTCCCTGTTTACAAGTGTCCTGGATGGGGCCTTAACATCTCTTTTTCCTTACTACAAATCTGAAATCTACTTTAGCACCTTCATTCTCACCAGCATTTTACCACGTCTGCTGAGCCCACTTATATATGGCATTAGGGATCAAAAGTTTAAAAAGTACATGAAAATTTCGCTGAAGTGTGGTTTTAACAAGAGAGCCATTTTCCCTTCTGATTAGCAAAGTTATTTTCTGGCTCTTGACAAAGCTGAGAAGCTCAGTTTTACTTACATATTCAAATATCTGCAATGTTCAAGCTGTAACCCTCTCTTCTATTTACTGTAAGTTCTGTTTTGTATTCAAACAAAGACATTGTTTAAATTATAAAGTGAAACGTTCAAGCAGTGTTACTTCATACAAAGTCTATAAATAATCAAAATGTAAAATTGTAACAATGCCACTTCCAGGAAATAATAATAATGATAATTAGTGTTGTCAGAAAAGCACAGTAAAAGTTGTGGCACACTAAAAAAACAACAAAAAAAGTGTTATTTCAGAGACAAACATGTACTTGAACATACTTTAGTTTATGTAACTTGTCATGTCGATACAGTCGGATTAATTCGCATTAACTTGCATTAAACCAATTATGGTTTTCTCACATAAATTAATGTTATGGACAAATATAGCATAAACTGTATATAAAAAAATAAGGTTTTAATGCTTCTGCTCTGTGTGTTTTAAAGCTGAAGAGTTCAGATGCAAAAGCCTAAATACGTCTGCCATTTTTTTTTTTGTTAATTAGCATTTCTTTATGGCTACTATGTTTAAGTTTCTGTGTATGTACTGGTAGTTCTAAATAAATCGCTGGGATTTAGCGCATTTGAAGTGAAAGTGCTTGAAGAATCTTATGCATGGAAAGCATTCACTTACTATCGTTATCTCATTTTGACCAGAAATTGCTTATAAATGTCTCGTTATTCTATATTGGATTCCATCCTTTTATCAGTGTGCTTTCTTTCTATTAGAACAGATTGTGCATTCCTTTTTGGAACTGACTAAACATAGGCCTCATTGATCTGAGTTTATGTACCTTATGCTTGGTACATGCCACAAGATAATCTGGCAGATTTTTTACTGATTCTCCCCTTCTGGCAATCCTATACAATGTCCCGATTATCTTGGTGATTCTAAAGATGAACTTATCAGATTTCCATGTGAAGTGAGGTGTGTTAAGATTGACACAAAAAGGTTTGGACAGCAGAGATGGAGCATCAGCTTGTCAATTTGTGGCAACAGCACAAGTGTTTATACAAGTGTTTATATCCTGTAAAACATTTACTCTAAGATTTCCAGTTCACAGTTGGGACACATCTGTTGGTGTGTGGTGTTATGTCACATCACGGCACACCACACAATACTGTAGGAGCGAAATTGTTGAATGAATTGTTTGGACGTCATGGTGGGTGGCGTCACTGGCAGGAATTATAAAAGCATGTGAAATGCTGCCAGCTTTAGCTTTCTGTCATTCGGTGAAGCTCTTTGTGTATTGTTTGCAGTACCGCCGCTCTTTATAAGCAGGGTACTTTTTCTCAAAAAAAAAAAAAAAAATTTATATTAAAAATGTATATATAAAAATAAAAATGTAAACATGAACGTGAATATTATATGTATGCTAAATAGGATAATTATTAATAAAATACATTTTATGGTGAATGCAATGCAGTATAAGCACACATGACACGCATTCCTGCATCTGCGCCGGCACACACGCTCGCTATGACCCATGTTTGCGGCTGAATACAAATATTCATAACAGCCTGGCTAAATCAGGGAAAAGACATCAGCGCAGAAAAATGAAAAAAAAAATACCTAGATGAACCCGGTGCTTCAGTTTCAGGTAACACGGTTATAATCCTGTGAAACATTTTTGACTGACGTTAGTAGGCTAGTGTGTTTTAACATTGCAGTTTCCATGACGTGAAATTTATTATATAAAAACAACGAGGCAATTTATGTTATATGGTTTAATTATGGTTACCTTTCAGTCGAATCACGTCAATGTTACATATACAAACTTGCCAAAGAGATCAATTGCCTTTGAGCTTTATACAAAAGGCCAATGAATATTAGCGTGCATTTGATTGCGCTCAGATGCACCTCATCACTGGGTATAAGAGGGCATGAGCAGAATGCACATGCAGATTTTTGCTTCAGAGCCTTCACCGTTCTGAGCTACTACAGGAGACCCCCTCTGCGAGTTCTGGAGAATGATTGAGGAAGAGTCCTGATTTTAAGAGTTCCTGCTTTTCTGCTCTCTTGTCTGACAGCGTTTTATCGGGGCGACTGTCAGCGGATCCTGCAGGCTGGTAGCCTTTTTAAAGGCTTGTGTGCCAGTCATCTTGCACATCCAGTGAATAGACCCGGGCCGGCTACGTGCCCAAGGTTCCCACCATGCCTTTGTGTGATCAGGTGGTAAACCTGCAAGCTCTGCCCCTGGAGGAGGCAGACTCAGCCTTAGAGTTGTTGTGTCCTGTACGTGCGGTGCGCCTCTACACTGACCGTACTTCTAGCTTCAGACGCTCCCAGCAGTTCTTTATTTGCTATGGTGGACAGCAGAAAGGGAATGCCGTCACCAAACAGAGGTTGGCTCACTGGGTGGTAGAAGCCATCTCCCTTGCTTATTTGTACCAGGGAGAGCCTTGCCCCTTAGGACTGAGAGCTCACTCAACAAGGAGTGTTGCCTCGTCCTTTTCGTTGGCTCATGGCACCTCTTTAGCAGATATTGTTAGGGCTGCGGGCTGGGTGACACCCAACACCTTCACCAGGTTTTACGACCTCCGCGTAGAGGCCGTGTCTTCTTGAGTATTTGATCAGAACAGCAGGTGAGCGAGAAGACCAGCTGGTGTGGGGTTGCTGCGCCACTCCCACAGGACCTGTGCTTAAAATATCTCAGTGTTCCCTTAACCTGAGTCCTCCCTGCCCCGCAGTCGGACTAGAGCAGAGTATCTCCGGCTGTGCTTCCTCTGGGTCTCCTTCACCCAGTAGGTGTGGCAAAAAACCTCCACAGTCAACCAGAAGGCTGTGTTTCCCTTCAATTATATTCATAAATCTTATCGATATATTGCATTTTTCTTATTCCACATGCGAGAACTGTGTGTTAGAGTCATGTGCTCCACCCTCAACCACTTGCTTCAGCACCACTGAAAGCAACTTTGTGGGCCCCCCTTCTTGGGCCGCAGAGGGTTGGGAAGGTTATGTGCAGATCCTCTGCTGACGAACTTGCAAAGAAGATCTCGCTTGTCGGCGGGGGTCTCTGCGTAATGCGGCCCCAGAGTCGTGGCCTGTTCCATGGGTGTTCCCATATATAACGTCGAAGTGATTCGACTGAAAGTGTAACGTCTAGGTTATGAATGTAACCCACGTTCCCTGAAGGAGGGAACGGAGACGTTACACTTTCTTCTGCCACGATTCTTGAGGTCGTGTTGACACCGGCTCGGCTCTTCAGCGAAAACCTGCATGTTGCATTCTGCTCGTGCACTCTCATACTCACGCAGTGATGAGGTGCACCTGAGCGCAATGCACGCCAAAATTTATTGGCCTTTTGTGTAAAGCTCAAAGTCTCTCTGGCGAGTTCCCATATGTAACGTCTCTGTTCCCTCCTTCAGGGAACGTGGGTTACATTCGTTTTTCACTAATACAGTAAAATAAATAAATGCTCAACTGTTTAATGTAAAAATAGAACTGTCAGGAACACAGGCGGGATTCAAGTGCGGGTGAAGAACAAAGAATCTTTATTTGCAACAAGGCAGGGCAAACAG
>JAUCNO010001758.1:1558394-1576041 GCA_032353835.1 Enteromius viviparus | reverse complement strand
GCTCATTTTGGCCTAAATATCTGCCCTTCTTTATTTTATACTTTGTTACCTTGAAAGGCTTTGTTTTTATAAAAAAAAGGCAAATTAGTTTGTCTCTACTGCTCAGATAACTTGCAAAATAGTAAAATCAATGACAAAGAATCATGATATAATTGTGATATTTTTGAAAAAAAAAGTAATATGATATTTTTGCCTCATCGCCCACGCCTACCTCTGTAATTTGCAAAATAGTCTTGAAAACAAACTTGAAAAAGAATAGGGATAAAAATTGTGAATTGTGATTTCCCCGGAAAAAATTGTGATGTGATATTTTTTCCATATTGACCACCCCTACCTTTAACTTGCGTTGACCACTATATCCAAAATATATCCGAAAGCCTATTCAAAATATCCATTCATTTTCAAGACCACAGAACGGGAAGTACTTAAATGCAACTTGTTTCTTGACTTTGTGCTTAAAAAATAAAATCTGCCATCCCTCCACCACTAACCGAGTTTCCTGAAAAAGATTCATGTTGTTCTTCTTTGTAATGGTACACTGGACAAATAGCATTACTGTTTCATCCAATTAAAAACGTCATACCCTAATTGAATTGAAACCTTTTCAACCTTTTCCGCCAGCCCTCAAACACAGCTAAATGCACATGAGGACATGTCAGAATAAAACAAACACTCAAGCATGCAGTTATCAACACGCCACACGCGCTGCCTTCCTCGAGAACAAACATGAAGGCGGGATGCTTGTCTTTGTTCCTCCAGCGCTTCATTGGAAGCGTTGGACTAGAGCGGTTCCAGGCGATCTGGCGTCTTGCAGGATTGTCTCTCGGGTTCCAGGCTGCGACTCTGGACGCGGAACTGGCTGCTGTTCAGAAAACAAAGAAGCAAAGGTCACAGCCCGTACACAGCAGTACAACAGCGTCATGGTTACAAAGCCAAGATAATCTTTGTAGTAAAAATAAACAATCGACCCCGTGACCCAAAAGCAAGCATAAAGGCACACAGTTCCTGCGTTGAAATAAATAAGTAGCTATGAAGAGTGGGAAAAAATCCCCTTCAAGGTTGCATCTGAAGGCAGGAAGCAAAAACAGCTGGCTTGGGAGCATTTAGAAGCGGGCCGCCATGGCATTGTCTATTTTATCACCAGTAATGTGTACTATTTGTTCCACTCAATGTGCAGCGAGAAGGCGATTTAGAAAGATTGATCTTTTCGCTTTTGTTGAAGACCAAACTCTGAGGCATCAATATATGTCCTGAAACAAACCTTGATTAGTTTCCACAAACCACAAGACAATATGTGCAGTAACAGAGATGCAGCCTGCTTTTATTTATTGTGGTGTTGTGGTAGCGCAGCCATTTTTACAACATTAGTAAAGCACATCTGTACAGCTCAGCTTACACTGTAATGCACTGTAATTATAAGACGCATTTCTCAGAACAAATGGTGCAATATAACTCCCAATAAAAAAAGCAATAATGCATGATATAAACGTGCCTCTGCAATGTATTTCACTCTTTTAGTCTTCAGCTAAGAAACCATAGTATCTAACATTGGTATTTAAATGCATGCACAACCGTAATTAAAGCTTAATTAAAGGGTTACACTGCTAGAGTGACCTGGCCATATAATTACAATTAACTAATGACCCTTATTCATAGAATTGCTTGACAAGGTTGCATATTAACATCATTTTGGTATATTTAGCTTCATATAAACATTAGAAAGAATGAAATGAGCTGAGAGCCAAACTGTTTATGCAAGTCAGGGCTTCATTAAACTTCAAAAGGGCTTCAAATAAATAGTGTCAACACATCTGACTGCATTAAGTGACTGTGTGGGGTTCACACATCTTTAATTCTCAAATTACAACATAAAAGAACGTGTGGAAGCAAATATCTGCACTTCAGAACAAAAGTAAAAAGGCATGTGAAAACAATAAATACAGTTGTATATTCAAATCAAAAGAGGATTTTCCGGTGATTCTCTATACAAGCCGCATTATAAACTGGTTATTGTGGTTATTTATCTTTTTTATCTTTTTAACTTTTTTTTCCAGAATTGTGAGATATAAATTCGCAATTGTGAGTTACAAAGTCCAATTTGGAGCAGAAAAAAGACGGTTGTGTTCTCAGAACTGCAAGTTTAACTGAAAATTCTGAATTTACAACTCACAATTGTAAAGTATAACACAATTCTGAGAAAAAAAAATGTCAGAACTGTGAGATAAAAAGTTGCAATAATCGTTTTAAATTTTTTTTTATTCAGTGGCGGAAACGGGCTTCCATAGAAAACAAACTATCACTTAAAAAAAAAAAAAAAAAAAAAAAACCCTTCAATTTAAAACAATCAAAATCAATCAATTTTCTTTTAGAAACAGCTAAAATACTGTGGTTTATTCATATAAGGGAAAACTCTTAATTAATCATTGTTAGTTGACTGACAGCTAATGTTCCCTAAAGTGTTACCAAAAATAAAGGACACACAGCTATAGCTGAAAGATCAAACAGCAAAAAACTAAATCTTAAAATGAAGGTTTTGTGATTGTTATCCTCAAAAAACCCACTCTGTTCAGCCTCTGATCGGCAGAAATCGATTTTAGTGTAATAGGAGCCGGGCTAAATCTGTGAAGCAAGCAAAATGGAAGCTTGTAAGAGTCCAGTCAGTTGTACAAGGCTAGAAAAATCTCAGTTATAGAGCACAATAAACACAGACAGGCCTATTGTACGGCGGCCGTCTGACTGGTGTAAAGGTGAACCACAGAGTCAGCTAAGCAGCAAAAAACTCTGTGCCGAGAAACCTTTCCCTGTCTCAAGAGTGTCCTCTCTTCATATTTCCTATTGTTCTTCCACTGTCACGTCATTGTTTGAGGAAGTGTTCTCCACTAGGCGAAGCGTTTCTCTCACTCTTTCTCCGATAATCTCCTTTCATGGTCTGCTTGGCACCACATTCACTTCTGCTCATCCACACAGTGAAGGAGGGAGGAAATCGACTTTTATTTATTTAGCTTGCTAGAGCTTATTTACTTATTTATTTTGTCAGCGGGAACAGATATTGTGATTCCAGTCACCCGTTTTTGTCAAAGTGTTTTGAATGAATTTAAATGTGTCTCTGTGTGCCTGCTGATTATCAGTCTTTTGATAATTTCCTTTTGATTTTCCCTTGTGAACTCTTTGTCAGTGGAATGGGATTTTTTGGCCCATCAGAAAACTTGCAGGGACCCATATCATAATTTGCATTGGCTCTCCAATCAAGGCTAACCAAATACTCATGAATATGAGGACAAAATAAGAGAAGGAGTTTGAATTTGGTTATTGAACAAACCATATCAATAGACCATGCACTTTTAAGTGTGATGTATACTTTAAATGTCTAGTTGTTTCCACATCATTCACACTGATCAGTGACATTATGACCCCTGACAGGTGAAGTGAATAACACTGATAATTTCTTCATCACAGCACCTGGGGGAGATACGGGGTGAGATATATTAGACAGCAAATGCACATTTTGTCCTCGAAATTGATGTGTTAGAAGCAGGAAAAGCCAGAAATTGTAAGGATAGGGTAATGGACAGCCAAGGCTCACTGATGCACTAGGGCAGCAAAGGCTGTCCCGTATGGAACGATCCAACAGACAAGCTAGTTTAGTTTAAACTGCAAAAGAAGTTCTGCTGGTTCTGTTGGAAAGGTGTCAGAATACACTATACATCGCAGTTTGTTATAGTCCGAGTGCCCATGCTGACCCCTATCCACCAACAAAAGCACCAATAGCGGGCATTTGAGCCTCAGAACTACCATGAAGCAATGGAAGAATGTTGCCTGGTCTGATGACTGATGGCCAGCTGCACACACATTGCTTACCTAGGAAATACATGGCACCAGGATACAGTAGGAGAAGACGGCAAGCTGACGGGAAACTTCGGGTCCTTTCATCCTTGTGGATGTTACTTTGACTCATACCATGTACACCCTTTCATGGATATTCTACGGTGGCTATGGCTTCTTCCAGCTGGATAATGCCTCCAGGGATCTAGTGGAGTCCATGCCTCAATGGGTCAAGACTTTTGGCAGCAAATGGAGGACCAACACAATATTATGAAGGTGGTCATAATGTTATGCCTCACTGTCATATACAGTATTCTACACACAGAAATACAATTTAGCATAATCTCTGCATATTTAAATTCACATACAATATAGTTTTATTGCATGTATTGCAGCCATCCTCTAGTTTACAGAAGAAGAAAAAAACACACTTCTTTAGATACAGTAGGAGGTTTTCAAGCTTGTTATAACCCGGGTGATAAGATATCATGTTCCACAAAAACAGTCTGATTTCTTTAAAATTGTTTAACCAGCTGGTAGCTGGTTTATTGCTGGTCCAAGATGGTCTAGAGTAGGGCTGGATGGTATTGAATAACTTTGCAACTGCAATTAGGCAAAAGCTGCGAAAAAAGGCCTGTATTCTGTGTAAGAATCTCACAGAAAGATGTATGTCAAACAAATGAAACAAATAATCACAAAACCAACTTAACTGACAAGACAAGCATAACAACTGCGTTCCATTATTTGTGCTGCCCTAATCATGACCAGCTTGAAAAAGCTAAAAAAAATGGCTACCATGCTCCAAGCCTACTGAAGAAGAAGAAAAAAATGCATAAAACAGCATATTCTTGCTAACACATTTTAAACTCTCAGTCTTTTCGGTTTAAGAGGGTTTAGGGGGAACTTCAGACGGCCAAACGGCAGATCGTATACCACATGAAAGGAGTAAAAACCATATCAGGCTTGTTGAAGATTTAAGTTTTTTTTTTTTTTAAAGATTGAAGCATCAAACACATTTCCTAACGCAAAATCGCAAGATGTCAAGCATGTTGGTAAGTGAACATCAAAACATAAAAATACAAATTAAAAAAAGCTGTGTGAACTTTTCAATTTTAATTAAATTGTATCATTATTTCACTATTTCATTAAACAGAAAATTAGTGCATTTAAAAATCGCACTAACATTTCTGAAGCAAGGCATTATGAGATTACCTTCTCTGAAGGATATGCATGATGCTGCCTTATTTTTACCAAATTCTGTACTGTAGCTTCACACCAGCCATTGTGTGTTGTATCTATGATGCTTTAAAATGTTGACTAGGCTTTAGAACAGAGCTAGTTTGTTTTCTCAAGCATGCTTCACATAAAGCTTTGCCGCCTTAGTTTCCATGCTTAAGCTTAGTGTACAGATTTATATACATATGCATAACAGGAAACAGCCGACTTCCTTTCAGAATTTTAAAGATATCTGAATCCATAACAATAGCACCTTTTCCATCCAAGCACTGTTTTAATCTAATCAGGAATATGAATATTTATGGAATTAAAACTTATGAAACGGACATTTAAGCACAGATGACTGGCAGATAATGCCCGTTTGCTTTGATAAATGCTGGGGAAATGCATAAAATCTAATTTGCATGATACTAAATCTGAATTATTATGAGATTTACATGTTTTCATATCTGCTCGGTGGATGCATATACTGTAGATATTCTAAAACAGCAAAAAGCCTCAAATGCCCAACATTGAGAAGTGGGTTATATATTGTATTGTCAAATATATAAATATATAAATAAATGAGCCTTTAAATTGTCTCCAAAGCTAGGGGGATTGAAATTTATACGTCTGGCTATCAAACTAAAGGTTCAGAACGGCTGCCAATAGCCAAAGTAATGGTGAAGAATTGCCCAGGTCATTGGAGTGGAATGTGATTGAATGCAGTTCTGTGTCACAGATACCCTAAGATATATTTCAAGAGTTCACGCTTTCCCTTAATGAATTATAAGCAAATTTGGTGTGCTGTCTGGGGATCGAGCCGGGAGATCAGCGAACTCCGAAACCTAATGGACGGAGCCCTAGCGTGGGCAAGAGTTCGGCATTCGGCTCGTTCACTTTCTGCTCCCCCGGAAAGTCATGAACTAAATGAAAAATGGAGGAGAAGGGGTGGAGGAGAGATGCACAAAAGCGGGAAGCGGGGAAATGAAAAGCTGGGAGAATTTATAGTGAAGGGGAAATTACTTGATTGGGTGCGAATGAACAAGGGATGATTAGGTAATGGGCCATCAGCTATGTATGATTACTCGTACAGCGATCCTCTCGAAATTATGTTATTTTGCAAAAACATTCACACAGTATGTAGTAAAAGAGATATCAGTGGTCAGTTATATTTGAGTGTCATATGCATATATTTCTCATCTGGTTCTTACTCAAAGCCCTTAAGGCCATATATGCCAATGTTTAAGATGGCATGTCATCACATCAAAACCATTACAAGATTGTGGATGAAAAATGTGTGAATCATTCCATGTTTTTTTTTTTTTTTTCAAGCGGCTGAGCAAAAAGTCACTTTATGTCCTGTCAATGAAAGTTACTTGAGGCTTTGGAAGGCGTCCTCTTCTTATATCAAATTAAATTTGATCACTAAGCATTGTCTCCTAATTCTCCAAATTCTTCAAAGAGTGTGTCCAAACCATGCTGCTCAGGACAGGGATTTTCAATATGACATGAATGCAGGGAGGGTGGCTAAATTTAAAAATTGAATTCCATTTGCCCGCTCTCATGCTGTCTTCCAAGAGATTCCAAGAGTCATCATTCAATAAATCAAAGACAGAGCTGCTCTCTGAGATTGTTGCTCACATTTGCTCCCCATTTTGAGTACCATTACAGTCAAAGTCATGTCTTTAGCGCTCACAGATTGCTGCGGATCGTTAGACCAGGCAGAGAAATGCATAACTTTGTTTTAGTCTAATGAGATCTCTGGATTCCTGTCTCCTACTCCAGAGCAATAATGCGCAGAAGAATGGAATTGATTGCGACCAAAAGAGGGTTCAAATTTTTAATGGCAAGCAGTGCAATGTGGGCTTTCAAGAACATGGGAAAATGGAGAAGAAATGCATTCCAATAGCATCAGCATACTGGACTTTTTGTAGAATGCAGGGAAATTTAATTTAGAGGGTCTGTCAAGGGCAGATAAGAAATATCGGTCTATAAAAAGGCCATCTGTATAGTTTCTGAGCAATTTACATCTAATAGAAAAAGAAAAGTGATACAGATATTGCATTTATCTCGACCCAAAAGAGAAAGAGCAGAAACAGAGTTTTGATTCCAACCTCGGTTTATGTGGAAAATCATATAAAAATGGATTTGTAAAGTTCTTAAAAAGCTCTCTTTCAAAGAAAAAAAAAAGACAAAAAACATTGTATTACCTAGTCTTTGCAAAGTGACTATTAGATTTTTTTTTTTCATCAGGTTATGTTACATTTTACATCATTTTTGAAATTGAAACATGTCCATAGAGCTGATACTGTTTTTAAAAGCACATCTGCTGCTCCTGTATTTCAGTGATACAACAGAGTGCTGAAAGCACTAGGGTCATGAGTAGGATACAAAGATGAGATGAACGGGGAAAGAGATACATGTTTAGAACAACAAATGATGGCAATTTTTAGTTTTAGTTAAACTATCGAGTTATTATTGTTTGCACTTTGATGCTCAAACTCTCCAACCGAAGTAGTGCAGTGGGTAGTAAGGTAGCTTGGCCGACTAAGTCGCGGAAGCCAGGCTACTAACTAGTATGATGGCCGGCAAAATGTCCTGTCATGACTGGTTAGGACAAGTGTTTAAATTAACATGGAAGAGACTTGCTTTATCACATTGTACTTGATTAGGCCACAGTTTTGTAATAATGTTAAGACAATGAATTCTGTATTTATAATGCTGTTTTTCTTCAGATGTTTATTAGCAGCAATTTGTGAGCTGAACTCTAGCTCTCAAAAGACAATTGTATAATTAGTTACTAACACAGAAAACAAAATACATTTAGCTAAGAAATTTAAATATTGTAATAAAAAATTATTATAAACTTTTTGCATTATATTCTCTATTATTTTGTTGCTGAAATATACACATTTAAACAGTAACTGTAATAAATGCTTGTTTTCATGATAGACTTATAACACAAAATAAAATATTTTTAAGAATGTGGGTGGAAAGTCAATGGCTACCATGAACAGCACAAAGGTTTGGAACAACATGGGGGTGAAAACTTCCCCTTCAATGTTTATTTTGTGACATACTAGCTATAAAGAGGAAGAGATGATCAGTTCACAGCCAACTTGAAATGAGTGACTTTAGTGAACTGGCACCCCACAGGAGAGACTGCAAAAGCTACCTTCATTCCTCCAAGTTATACATTTGACGGAATTTGGAGATTCTGGTTGAGAACATCAACCACATATTCTAAAATATCGGAGTTCAGCTAAATAAAAAAAAAATTGTTGTGTGATTAAAAAAAAAGTCACTTAAAGAATAATTTTCATAATGTTCTAACCTGCATGACTTTATTCATCCTCAGAACACAAATGACATGTTTTTGATGAAATTCAAGAACTTTCTAATACTTCATAGATAAAATAGCTGTACAACTGGAATGATTAAGCCCCAAAAGGGCAGTACGGACATCGTTAAAACAGTCCATGTAACATAATGTTATGAAGATATGTGAATTGTGTGCAAAGACTATTTTAACAATGACCGCACTACCCTTCAATGGTTCCATCTGGATATTCATTTTTGGTCGAGTATTTTCAGTGCATCACCAGTTTCTGAATGTCATACAGCTGGATCAGGTTCTCTATTTGAAAATGCATGTGCAAAACAAGCAACATCAAATAATCTTTCATGACAAAACTGTAGCATTACACTCTCCTCACTTCTCCGGTATCTCTGGACCTGTGTAGGCATTTAGCTCTCACAGAATCGCTGCTGCCACACAGCCTGCTTCCTCCATATTGTTCCCCGGGGGCGAGCCACCTGCAGCAGCCTCTGGTTGCATGAGCAGATTGCCATCACTGGTAATTGAGACTGCGGAAGAGCTCGGAGACATTTCAGCAAACGCTGGATGGGAATAGATAGCGGAGGCAGCTCAGAACGAGAGACGTGAGGCCGGGCGTCCGCATGCGGTGAAAAAAGAAGACAAAAACGTCAATGCTGAAGAGTTTCTTCCATCCCATGATGCCTCAAACAGGCCTGTCAGTGCTTGTGAAGAGCACATCAGGAGATGAATTCAGCCCGGGGCTCGAACATACAGATATGGCCTTGAGAACGATACATGAGGCGTTAGCTAGCAGATGAACTCGGCCGAGGCAGACTTTACAGACATTGATATTTACACACCGCGCAGCAAATGTTGCACCGAATATGTCTTTGAGCTGTTGGGTTTTGCAGAAATGAAGAAGAAAGAGCTCGCCATCTTCACCTGCACGCCCGCACTTGAAACTCTCCCGGTGTGTCATTTCCTCTCTCCGCTCTTCCTCCTCAGTGTCAGCATGCCCTCCTCCTCTCCTTTCATTAATATCCCCAATATGATGGCTTTAACGACAGCGCTGCATTCATTAATATCTCCCCCCTTTAAATGCCACTCTCTCGCGCTGCGACAAAGTGAAACGCCACCAAATCAAAACATTAATTAATTACGTCGCCACCTCACCAACCTTCAGCGGGCTGACATTTTCTCTCCCTGTCGCTCTGATGAGTGAGCCGGGTTACGGCTGGGTCTCTGCAGGGCTCTGCGTAGCAACGGAGGAGAGATGCAACAGCACTGTTTTTGCATGATGGCACAGTGTAGTATGAGTGCCCACTAGTGGACGAATGAGGAAAGAGTCAGAATGATAAGCAGGAGAAAGACTCCTCTTTTAGATGATGTTGTGACATCTTACGGATCGCTATAATTCACTCAAACTTAAAAAACACAGTAACCTAATTAAAAGAATAGCCCAATCAAAAATAAAATACTTGTCATTTAAGCACTGTCAGGTTGTTTCAACCCCATATTTTTTTCTGCTGTGGAACAAGAAGAGATGTTATCTTATATTAATGATTTTTTGTTTGTTTGTTTCTCCATGCAATAAATAGAGACTGCTGTGGTCAAACTTCATAATGACAAAAAAAAAATCAGACAGTAGGGGGGAAATGGGGGAAAATAAAATATGCCATACACACATACATACTGTATCAAAGGATGGATGAATGGATGTTGTTACATTGTTAGTTCCGTGTCACACACGAATCAATGATGCATCTAAAGTTGATTTGAGAGCATCCACAGAAAGCTATCATCCACACTTCCCATCATTCACACCTCTGAAGTCACACAAGTCATATTGACTTCATGGTGCTTAGTGTCAGTTTAGAGCCCTACAGCATTTGTTTGTCTCCCTTGTATGAAAAAAAGCACCTAACATTATCTTTAGTGCTCTTTGGGATAAAGTGCTTGTGTGTCACCTGAACCTAAAGCATGAGTTTCTCTGTCACACTTGTTACTCTTACGAGGACAAGTATAGGGGTCAACTTACAATAGAGTCAAATCCCAAAGTATACAATGCTGAGGTTGTTCATGTAGCGCAATTCCTGACCTCGCAGCTGAAGTAGAGGTCAAACAGACGCTTGTTTGGTCTGGTCACCTCGACCTTTTACCAGGTCAATGCCTGTGCCAATCAGCCTCTATCGGGTCAGTTAAAGCACAAGAGTGCGTCCCCGTCCCCTGCTCTTGCTCTAGATTTAACACCTGCCTCGATTCACCTTTCGTACATCCCTAATCAGTCTTTCCGACCAAAAAACCCACTCTCAGGGGCGATGCATTAACAAGGCCAGACTCTATCTGTCTGACATAGCCACATAAACACACACACACACCTGCAAACGCAACCCAGATTTATGCATCTCCCCGTCGTGACACAAATGGAGCATCTGATCTAAACAAACAAGCAACAAACCCACATCGCTTTACCCCTACAGAGACCAAAGTTCATATTTTCCAGGAACAATAGCACTCCTATTTCAGACCAAACATTCTTCCCCCCTATTTATTTTCCAAAACCTATTTGATACTTCTGAGAAATGCATTTCTATCATCTCCGTCAAAAATCCAGCAGAAGGACTCAAAAAGAAATTCCAATAATTCTTGCAAGATGAACTGTGCCGGATACCCGAAATCCACTATTTCACTATTTCCCTCAAGCAAAAAGGACTCGGCGCTGAGGAGCTATTAATGTGAATTCAGTTTTGAGCTGAGTCATGCTGGACATTTTCACTCATATACTGTGCTCAATCATCGTGTCTATTGAGATTGAATGGGAAAGGGGAAGAAAAAAAAGTGTTTTTTTTAATTTGTGTCCCATACAGTGTATAAATTACATGATACAAATCTCCATAGAGCTAAGCAGACTAATAAGTATGATAATGTCTATGTTTTGTTTACGTGGAAACATATTAGAGACGAGAAGTCTTGTCTTATTCATCATAATGCTTCAGCCTAGTGCAGCATAACAATGCAGGTATTATCCAGAACGCAACAGTTTGCGGGTTGGGCATCTCATATTTTCCGATAATTCGTGTTATTGGAGCTCGTCGATCAGGCTGAAAACAGTAAAACGGTAGAGCGTTTTTGAGGGACCCATCAATGCAATTTACAGCGCTCTTTAATAGCTCCGTAAAAGGACAAGGTTAGTCAAGGACAAATGGTTGGGGAGACAGTCGTGAAAAGTGCCCCTTTCCTACAGCCCTTCCCAGAATGCATCTCACTCCTCTGGCACTGGCACGTCCTCGGTAATGGCTGAGCTGTAAAAGTGGTACGTGTGCGTGCGTCGTCTGCGGACACAGATTAGAGGACACTTGCAGGACAGAGGGTGGCATACAAACAAAAGAACATGCGCTCCCCATATTTGCAGGGCGGCTCTGTGGAGAGAGAGAGGCAGAGAGAAAGAAAGAGAGCGTTTTGCTGTGACGGTGATGTATGGCTTGTCACTGGCTAAGCTTTGCTTAGAATACTAATGGATATTTTGGAGCACGAGATGGAAAAGCCGAATACATCTCTTTATTTTTCTTTTTCTGCAAATGCATGGTAACAGAGATGCAATGTGCTCGCTAGGGAGCGGGGATTTCGCGTAGATACTTTTTTCCCCTTGATAAAAGGGATAAGGTGCTGACACTCATCTGTGCTGCCTCCAGTCGCTTGCGGTGGTTAACAGTGCGGCTGGGGATCTCTGGCTATAGGAGATCTTGAACTCATCCTGACCCAGACCAGCTGGAATTACCTCTCTTGAATGGAAAACCAATCCAAGGGATAACCAGATGCCAGAGGTCTACCGGAAAGTGTTAGTGCATCTGTATTGGTACGCTAGACTCACATCACAACCTGAACAATAAAACAAATCAGGTTACTTCATACAATATGACAATTTAGACTGAAATGTAAAGTAATTCATAAATTACTATTATGTTAAAATGTGTATATAATTAATGTGTATATTGTATACAGGGCCTAAAATTAACGCTTGCCATTATCACCAGCTGTTGGGTAAAATTAGATGTAAGCCTGAGAGTACATATTTTTTCCCGCAGTTAACAAATCACAAAGACTGCAATATATATGTTGCTCAAGATTCTTATTGTCTTTGAGTAATTAGCAGTAAATGCGGCTCAAATGAGTTTGAGTCATGTATCGCGTAAACAAGAATTTTGTAACATTCTCAGTGTATTTATTGTTTGGTTAATATACAGTATTTTAGGTTGAATAATCACAGTTACCTGTTACTGAATGACAAACACATAAGCACATATTTGACATCTCTAAAAACTCCCTCACAACGAATTGTTAAGACCATTCAGTCAACAGACTGTTGTTAGCAAAACTGATGTTGAACACACAGTGGTGAACACTAGTTAAATAGGGTTTGCATACTAAAAAGTAAGAATGAAATGCTTAATACTGTGTTTTACACAGAACAGATTCAGTGCAGTGGCTCTTATTTATGAGGAAAAAAATATCAAGAAAACCCGAGATGCCAGAATTATGAGCAATGTTTTTCTATGCAAATAAACAAAGCTAGTTTGAGGACAATTGTGTAAATTTGAAACAGCTCAAGGAAGACAACCCAAAAACTTAGAAATACTTATTTAAAATATGCTAATCGGTCTCAGTCACACTACAAGTTTACAACTAGATTCAAAGGGGATAGACTGAAGAGAAACTGTCAAAAAAAAAGTGGCTAACAGTGAATGAAGTGGTTGAGATGTGTCATGGACACAGAATTATGCAGTAGGCCAATGTTCAAACGCAGATACAATTCGGTCCATCCAGCTTTAAGACCCCATGAGACATTTTTACGCTTTATTATTAAAGTCAATGGATTTTTTTGTGTGGATGATGGACCAATTGAAGGAAACTGTTAACATTTAAATGGATTGCTTAGGATTGCCTGAAGCCTTCCTGAACCCTCTTTTGACTGTAAACATTTTTGACTGTAACAATATTCTTTATTAGGCCTGTGTACAGTAAATATGTATTCATCTTTATACATTATGCATTGTTACCATGTTGGTTGGTCTTTTTCTGCTTTCATGCAACCTATTCAATTATGTAAAAAAGTAAACTGTAAGCACTGCAAATGATAAATGGTATTAATTTCACTGCCTGAAAATAATAAAAAAAATATGTTTATATATACATATATTCTTCTGCACCGACTCCTTATCTTTGTTTTAAAAATCGCACGTTTATCTATGAAATGCAACCACTTTTGACATTTTTAAGTACCTTTTTATGCAATTTCAACAGATTGTCATTTCCTGCCAAAAATATATATTGTGCTCGACACAATAAGCATTTGCATCTAATTTCTGCACAGGAACCACCAATGGCACTGGCATTAACATAGAAACACACTTGTGTATATGAGCTAACTGCTTAATTCTCTATGTAATCTCCATTGGTTCTAATTTTTCTAAAGGGAGGGAGGTCGTATGCATGTGAAATTGTCTTTCTTAGCAAGAGGCATACCTTTATTTCCCTGTACACATAGAGCCTGATTAAATCAGGGTGCTAAGAAGGATAATTGTTTTGTGCATTAACTCAAGTTAGTCAGATTGCTTCAGGTAAGACCCAATTTAAAGTAAGCCAAGTGCTCTTTACGCAAGTGATCAATACTTGACCTGCAGCGTGTGGACTGCTCAAGTGCACACTTGATTCTTAAGATTCATAAACGCTCACAGTGACATAATACCAGAGTGTAACGGCGTACAGTACTTAAAACTATTGAATTGGAATTTCAGGTTGAACTTGTATGATAAATGTTCACATCCATATATTATGTTTACATAATATATGTGAATACTGTGTATGTTTATTATGTTTATATAAATACACACATATACATTTAAGATTTTTTTATTATATTAAATATATTTATTTTTAATATACATAATATAAATATAATTATTTATGTAAATATATCTAAATACATGTAAATATTTTCAAAATATATACTGCATGTGAAGACCTCCTTGCTACCCCGCCAATGGATCCAACTCACCGTCAGGTGGTGATCAGTTGACTGCTCCGCCCCTCTCTTTACCTGAGTGTCCAACCCTGTCTCCCACCTCCGACAGAGCTTTAACCTGATCCCGAGAGAGGTTGGAGACATTAAGTCCGAGTGGACTATGTTCTCCGCCTCTATTGTCAATCTGGCTGTTTGGAACTGTGGCCGCAAAAAGGTGCCTGTCGTGGTGTCAACCCCTTCGAATCTGGTGTTGGACACCGGACTTAGTGGATGCCATCAAGCTGAAGAAGGAGTCCTATAGAGATTGGCTGGTGATAGGTACCGGTGGGCCAAGTTGACTGCAGCCTGAGTGGTTGCAGAGGCAAAAACTCGGGTATGGGAGGAGCTTGGTGAGGCCATGGAGAAGGACTAACGATCGGCCTTGAAGAGGTTCACTCGCGGTGTCGTGAGGAGGGTGCTTTGGGAGTACGGGGTGCGGGGCCCTTTGCTAAGGGATATCCGGTCCCTGTATGACCAGAAAAAGGGTGGCCTGACCCCTTCATGTTGGTGGGGAGTTCCTGCATCACGTCTGCGTCTGGGTAGAGGGAAGTCTGGTCATCCCTGCATAGAATGCTACCCCCGCAACGCGGTCCCGGATAATCAGAAAAAGATGGATGGAAACTGCATGTGTGTGTATTTATGTATTATATACGCTTTATGGAAAGAACTTTTGCTTTGGATGCAATCGTTTGATAGCACTAATATCACACACAAACATTTACAGTATATAGCTACACAACTTTGCCAAATGAAACAAATACAGTGCCAAAGGGCGAAAATAAATAGGAAAAATTATATATTTTACAATATTGCTATTTAGAATAAACATGTTCTATTTGAATGTATTTTAAAATGTTATTTATTTTTGTGAGGCAAAGCTGAATTGTCTTCAATTGTCTATAGAATAGAGATTAGTTGAATCCAAATTTTGGATTCTTATTTTTAGTGATTGTGCTGCTTACAGTTCTGTAGGGTTTCTGAGATTCTTCGACTTTGTTTGACTATTTGATTTTGTAAAAAAAAAAAATCTTTGACTTAATTTTGCTCGTGTAGAGTAACAGTAAGTAATGAGTTTCATGGATAAGAATCCATAAAATTTTAATAATTGAGAATCAATTTACATTAATATAAATCAGTTTTTGACATTATTTCTTCAGATCTCACATTTAAGCCGATCTTTGAATAACATAACGCCAGATTAAAAACAATAAATCTGTAACCCAAGGGCGAGACAAATCCAGGTGGAGCAGAGGTTGGTAACGAGAATTACAGAATAAACAACAATGACTTGAAAACACACCAGGTTGACAGCATACACTGAGACAATGAACCATGACAGACAGACAAAACAGACTGGTATATATACAGGTGACTCTGATTGAATGATTGAACCAATTAGCAACAGCTGTGAGGAGAGGTGCATTATGGGGAATGGAGTCCAGGAATGAAAACGGACACAAAACATACAGAGTACATAGAAAGCTGGAGTGCCAAACACAGTCTTTAGCTGGCAGCTCCAGCTTCATTGGGAAAGTAAAGCCCTCCCTATGCTTAACCAATATTTTATTTTCAACTTTTTTATTATTTCTTTTAATTTTTATTACATTTAATTTGTTGCTTTTTTTTAGTGTACAGCGGTTTAAAAATAAAAGCCCCTACCCTCACTCTGAGTGTACATATTTTGATGTCCACATATTCACTTAATTACAGTGGCTATGGCATTTCTGTTGTAAAGAAATGGCTAAATATTAAAGATTAAGTGGACAATTGAATTAAATTGTGCTTGGCCAATAGTAAACAAGGATTAGATAGCACAGTAAATTTTAAAATAATCTCCAGGCCAATAATCTGCAGGCATTTGTTGTAATGAGTAATGTACATTACCTCTATTTACAAATAGTTAGTTCACCCAAAAAAATCAAATTTTGTCATTAATTACTCACCCTCATGTTGTTCCAAACCCGTGAGATATTTGTTTATCTCACGGGATCAAAGAGCTATTTGACCCTCCATAGACAGCAATATAACTGAAATGATCTCAAATTCAGAAACACAGATTTGTAAAACGGTCCATGTGACATCAGTGGCACAAGTTTAGTTTGAGATGCTAGAAGAGTACATTCTTCTGCACAAAGAAAACAAAAATAATATAATTTAGCTACTCAACCATTCTCTCCCCTGATTTACGTCTTCCAACATTTTAGAGAGAATTTAGAGATTAGTAGATTAGTTGATGAATCAGTAAATTAGGTGTTAGATTAGTCTGATTAAAAATAGTTGTTATTAGCAGCCCTAAAACTCTGTAAATCCTAAAAGGCCTTTGTGTAGCAGTAAATAGTGTCTGAATAGTATTTATTTTTTTTTTGTTTTATGTTTTAAATTGTTTTCTCTCTCTGCAACGATAAAGAAGCCTCCAAATAAGATGCATGATGGTTGCTTGTAAGCTGAAGTTGGTTATTGCTTGAGCAGGTGGGAACAGCCAGAAAAGCAAGGATTAGTGATGTTCACATCTTAGTGTCTGCTTTAGGACTGAGAGATATGCTGTAGAAGTTGTCTGATTACCACTGCTCCATATCTCCTAATTCAGGTCAGTGTGCCACCTGCTGCATGCCTGGCCTCCAGGGTCACTTCAAATCAATGCCATGACCCAGAGGAAATCACCCCTGTCTCCCATAATGCTAGACTCGCACTGCACCGCACCTTCTCCAGTATTACATCAGACAGCCAGGAAAAACAACCGAGAGAGAAAGAGAGAGAGGGAAACAAATTTGTTTGCGAGGAGGGAAACCACATTTGTTTTGTGCCATATTGTACTCTTATTTTGTGGGGAGAAATGCAAAATCTCCCAAACATCATATGCAGAACTATTAAGCACAAGCAGGCAAGCACATTTGTCTTTGCTTTTACACCAAGATGAAAATGAGCAAAAAAAAACAAAAAATCAAAACAAGGTCGTTTTGGTTTCTTTCAGAGCTCTACAGTGGCATCTGGGTAAAGCACAGCATGTTGTTGTGGCAAGACACTTGGATTAGAGCATGAAAAACACAACAGAGATTACAACATTCAAAAATATATACAAAAAAGAATTATATATATATATATATACAGTATATGTAACGATTGAGACACGGGTAGGCGTACGGATCCATGTGCAACAATATTTATTGGAGACACACACAGAGTGGAACAGGCAGCAAGGTCGAAAACGGCAGACGGGGATATCGGAG
>JAUCNO010001758.1:1537573-1557981 GCA_032353835.1 Enteromius viviparus | reverse complement strand
CACACATATATATATATATATATATATATATATACTGTATATATATATATATATACCAAACATGTGCATATTATATACTGTATAAGCTAAAGTCCATTTTGCATGATTTTTTTTCTTTTTAATTATTTATGCGTATTTTCATGAGATCGGGCTACTATATACATGTGTATATATATATATATATATATATATATATATATATAAATGCATAGTTACTCCAACAAATGAAATCACCGCATGATTTACTCACCATCCTAGTTGTATATGACTTTCTTCTTTCAGACAAATATAATCAGTGGAGCTACTTGTTGAGATTTTTAAACACAAAAAAGGGCACTCTGCTAACCTTATTGCAAAATCATTTAGCAATTAACCAATTAATGCATTCTGCATAAATGAATGCTAAAAGACAACATCAGGATGCTGTTCCTTAGGTTGTTTACAGACCTGGAAGTTGAGTCATCGTCTGA
Source organism: Enteromius viviparus (assembly GCA_032353835.1). Lineage (NCBI taxonomy): Eukaryota > Metazoa > Chordata > Actinopteri > Cypriniformes > Cyprinidae > Enteromius > Enteromius viviparus. The sequence continues at coordinate 1,557,511 of JAUCNO010001758.1, read as the reverse complement.
TGAGCGCAATAAGATGCAACCGCTCACACTGACACACGCTAGCACACTACCAGCTCTCTACCAGATTTAGAGCATCACTTGGGGACAGTCTTCTGATTGGCAACCCGGGTGTTTTGTTTGTCTCCAGGGGCCCGGAAATTCCCTCTCCCTCCCTCAGCCCTTTTCTGTTCTTTCAATTCGCTTTCGGCAGAGGCAATCTTTGTCTCTCTTGTTCCCTTGTGATCTCTCACTCTTCAGCAGGATGAGTTCGGAGGCTACGCATCTCCACCTGACAGTGTATGGAATCTGCCTATCAGAGGGTTAGAGGCCTCAAACTGTCAGTCTCATGTGAATCACTTGCTTACCCACAAATTAACCTGTTTGACCAATCCCTTCCCGAAAAGCCTCAGTCGTTTGACTGAGGGATCATAAGTAGACACGCATACAAACATACGCACACACACACACACTCACACATCTCATCTACCGCTAAGCTCTTCCTGTAGTAATTTATTCAAAGTCCCCTTGGATTTGTGCTTAGAGGACGTTTTATAGGGGAAGTGACCTGGATCATGTTATTTTGGGTCTTTCTGTCACTCTGCTGTCATGCATGGCTGTATAGTTAATGTTCCTGCCTCTCAGTCATGCAGGCCTTTCAATTATTTTACAATTATTTTGTATCATTATCTATTGTTTGTCTTTCTCTACGCTTCAGCATCTATCATCCATCATGCATCCATCCATCCATTTTTTCATTCATTCATGTGTCACTATAAAGCATTTAGGGATTTAGTTATTTATTTATTTGACTTTAGATGTTTCCCACAACGCATGTAGTGTATAATATTGATTCGAATGCAGCTATCTTATACCAAATGTTGTGGTGGTTGTGCTGTAATTAAAGAAGTGGACTGCTGAACATTAAAGGTACAATCCCATTATGGGACCTTTGTGACCTTGCATGACTTTCGTTTAATTTTAGATGGTTCCAATGGAACTATTGCTCAAAATCAATTTACAGTGCTTGAATATTAAAAGAGAAAAATATGTTAATATCTGATGGCCTAACAAATGAAGTAGAGATCCCTTTCTAATATGAAAAACTGTTCACAATAATGACTGAACGTAGAATTTTAGGTTACATCATGTAATACTGTACATTTGCATGTGCATAAAGTTGGAGGTTCAATGCACTGCGATTCTCACTGTAGTGATTCTGAAAATTCAAGATATGGCTGTGTTACTATATGACTATATGTAAATGGACAGATATACCTGCATCTCACAATGCCTTTATGATGTTAAATTAATGTAAACAAAGTTAGTTATGTTTTAAGGACGGGAACAAACAGACATGTGCATAAGGCAGCCTATTAGACAAGCTGCCATTCATTATGTCATCAGTAATGATTAAACCGCAACACTGCTGAAAAAGAGACAAAAATGTAAAAAAAAAAAAAAAAATGTGTTTTATGTTCCCTATTATTTTATGTTTTTGTTTTAATCCTATGTTTACATACATAGAGAGAGAGAGAGAGAGAACTATCAGCCTGAACATTTTGCCTCACATAATAACAAAACTGTGACAGTATCTCCCAATTACAGCATAATCAGCCACAAAAATAACTGAAAAAAAAGAAACCTCCTTATTTCAATGGACTCCAAAAACAGCATGAAAATGGCACCACTTAACCGTTGTTGTATTAAAAAAATATAATAATAATAATTAATTAACATTATTTTTGTTACAAAAACCCATCAATCTGCTTCGGAGGACATATGATAACCCACTGAGGAGTATAGGTTATTTTTTTCGACACAGAACTTGCGGATCAAGATTTACACACCTTCAAAATAATGGTTACTATCCACCAGCATTACCAAGCACGGAAGAGCCATGGAGAATACATTTTTTTAAAACTCTGAAAGAAGAAATTCATATAGATCGTGAGTAAAAAATTATGTAACTTTCATTTTTGGGAGAACTATTCCTTTAAAGTCAGATTTAAAAAAAAATAATCACATGGTCTCTGACCTCACAACCCAACCGTACATTACCTGCTGTAGCTAAATGTGAATATTAGTCTAATTAATTGGATGCAGTCCCCTATAAAGTGCTTCTTTATCAGGTGTGCTTGATTTTCATATCCTACTGCAGGCCTGTGAAATGTGCAGCATTCACGAACCACTGGAGTGAAAGCATTTCTCAGCTCAGCTGTCTGTCCTCTTGTTACCTGTCCCCAAGCGGCACAACAAAACAGAGACATTACACATACAAATACGCTTTTCTTCATTTGCAAAACACTGAAATTATTTTACATCCAGCACTTTAGCAACTCACTGCACTCATCCTTAAAAGCTCCGTGGGCCCTTTGCAAGTTGATAATTTTGCTGCTGTTTCTGCAGTCACAGTATTTTTTCATGAGAGCTTAAAAATTTAAAGAGACAACGCATTGACTTTCTTGTTTCCATTTGCTCTATTATTGCGAGACGTTGTCCCTCCCTAACTGTTGTTGATGGAGAGTGTAACAGCTCACAATCGGAGCCGTTCTGCCCGAGTCACAGTGATCATGCTGATGAGTACATGCATCGGCCATTACAGAACATGTCTGCTCGCTTTCTTTGCATTGTCTGACAAATGGAAGTGGCCAAAATGTATAAGGACACCACTGCCTTCAGATGGCAATTCCATTAGAGGACATGAACGTTGGGTGAAGTGTATAAAATGGATTTGGAAGATGGTACACTAAGTGCAGCGAAAACCTTCTCGGCTGCCTTGTCTCATTTTGTAAGTCCTCACACACAATGAGTGGGTTGTCAAAGCACATCAAATTTGTCGGGGGGGATTCCTGCATGTGGAGAGTTCAAACTCGTGCTGTGCCTAGTGCTTAAAAAGATTGAACAGGTATTGTTTTATCTTTTAACGTGCTGTCTGGCAGCGTCAACTTTTGGCTGAGATGTCCACTTGCACTTTGAAAGTGGAGGTCAGACAAAGCACATAGTTGCAGAACTGCAAAAGTCAGCACTTTCATAAGCAAAAAAAAAACAAAAACAAAAAAAACATCTGATTCCCTTTGAATCAAACTCATATTATTTCGGGTTAGTGTCAAAAAGGACATTTTAGGTTGTTGGTATCTAAGTCAGAATCTACAGGTCTCCTAAAGGGACATTTGCGAAAGCGGCCCTATTTTTCTAGCTTATGCCTCTCTTTACTTGGCTATTTTAGCACTCAGTCGCTAGATGATTTTAACACTCAAGACTTGAACATATGAGCACTGAATATGGCATCGTAGAAAGTAGGTCATAAAAATGCAATTGATTTTGTCAACTTTGTTACCCTTTATAAAATTATTTTATTGAACAATATATATATATACGTATATTACTGGTGACAGAGCAAGTGGTCTATTACACTTACACTGCTAAATTAATTGCACAGATCTAGTGTTCTCCTGTCTATTGCTATGGACCTCACAATGTCAAACTTTGGCATTTTAGAGTAAGTGTCGCATTTAATTATGTCTGTCACTCAAAAAACTTTGCAGTGTGTAAGGCAACAACAAATCTACTCTGAAACTGCACAATTAATCTTTTTACTTTGTGTTCATACATTATTGGTTGTAACAAAATGATTTGCGAGCATGCACAGCACAGCACAAGCTGAACTGCAGCATATTAAAGAGATTCTGATTTAAAACACCTCTGATTGGCCATTTCAGTCAAATGCTAAACACTGATTGTGATTGGCTACAAATCGCAATGCTGCCAAAAACCTGAATAGAAAGCTTTGGCTCTCTTCATAGAGCACTCACATAAACGGCAGTGTTTGACAGCAGCTGCGAAAAGGCTGGTATTGTTGTTATCGACTTGGTACCAAAGTACCAGTACTTTTAACAACACTACTCCCCAGACTTACCAAGGCTAATTGCAGCATCACCAAAGCATCACATAGTCCTCAGTTAAAGATAGAACACTCTAATCAATGAACTGGTTAGGCCACTTGATGCATTTCACTTTGAGAAGCCAATGTCCCACCAGAGAAGAATTGGATTTTCCCTTTCTCTGTTTCCTATTGCCCCTCCCTTACTCTACAAATTTCATTTTCCTTCCTACTCTCCCTTCACTTTAAACTTTGAATTCCTACTGTCAGCCTATTTGCCCCTAGAAGCAAAAGTCTTCTCTGTCAGATATGACCATTTGTATCCTTGGTAACAATTATGTGTTTAAAAGCAACCAGCAAGACGCAAGTTATACTGTGAATCAATAAATTTACCATCTCTTTCTAAAAGCATGGAGGAAAAAAATAAATAAAAATTGTTAAATGCTATATGATGGACATATTCGGCCTTGTAAATTGAATTTGCGCAACATGTGGGCAGTGATCGTAACATCTTTCAATGAGGTTCCCCATGAGAGCAACATGCTTCTCTAAAGCATCTTTACTTTTACAACAAATTTAGCTTACACCACCACATGGGAAGGCATAGACTCCTATTCCATGCAAATACAGAGGTGAACACCTCTAAATATTTCAACATTGACATCGTATTATCTCCTCTCTGTGTTAAAAAATGGATTCATTCGGGGAGTTTTGAAGTGAGGAGAGGATAGAATAACAAGACCTCTGAGGATGATGTTTTTCTCGTGTTCCTCAGCTTTAATAAAACGTCCTATCACATCTGCACCTTTTAGAGCAGTAACACTTGCTTACCAGAGCCTAACCTTTTTCTCCCCTCCTTTACAAGCAGAAATTCACTAAAAGATTTACAGGATCATGCAAGTTTTACGACGGTGAGTGCCATAATGGGTTTAGTGGCAAAACTGTACATGCCAAGACAGAAAGAAAGGTCTCTATAAAAGCTGACCTTATAGATTGAAAAGACACCATACAAAAGAATTTCACTTGTTGAAAGTTTGGTTGCCATGTAAATAGTGCATAGCAAAGATGACCAGTCCATATGAGTGAGGCCATTAAAATATGATACAGTTAACAGTTAGCAGTCAGCAGAAGATCAGACAGGATTTTAAGTGGTCCAGAAAAGGTCTGAACGATTGGAGGGAAAAAAAGCGAAAAACTACTTTCAGCTGGGATTATGTATTGTGGCTATAAAAAAGTAATTTAATTTAGATACCAGGGAAACGAATTGTGAACTACTGTATCAGGTTGGCAGTTTTTATACCTGCTCAAAATACATCCTAAAGAGTCTTTCAAAGACTGTCGATTAGTCCAGAATACAATATTGAGTTTCATTCAGATGGAATCGTATAGCACTTTTCAAAAACTGGCAATATAATAGTGCCTTATGAAGTGAGCCAAAGGGGCTATAGTAATATATAATCAAAATACTATGTCTCTTTTCATTTATGTGTGAACCTGGGCAGGAGGACAAACAAAAATAGATAACTCTAAACCATAATGTTCTAATATCTATCCAGCGTGCAATTTCTACAGATACACTACGCCGATTTAATATTGTTTTATTGATTAGAATTATTGAATAAACAATATAATAGAGAGGAAAAATTCCCACTGATTAATAAACGTATAACAATAAAATAGTACAATGATAAACTAGCTATTAACAAAATAAGATGGGTGACGCAAGTCCCATTCCCTAAAAATATATTAATTGTGACCACAAATTAAGCATGTGTACATACCCCTTAATTCATTCCTTTATATTATTAAATCATGCCCATTCTGCTACATTAGGATTATATATAGTGCATGATTCCCATCTATCGTATGCAGGTCTTTTGAAACCAAATTTTCATTTAAAATTTATGCTATAGCCAAGTATAAATGACGATTAAGCAATTAATCATATTTCAGGAGGAGCACGTACGAACGATCGCACCTGCCACCAATCTCCTTATTACTCTCTCATCTGCCTTTAAATACCGCTCACTCCCTGTCCTCGGCTTCTGCGTTTTTTGTCTTTCGCCACCTCCCCTTCCGCCACCCGAGCCAAAGCCGAGCCTTGCGAAGGGTCCCTTGTTTACCAAGTTCTCCACTTCCTCCAGGGGGGCACACGGGGACCAGGCTGGGCTCCGAGCATCTGTTAACCCTAGCCTCCTAGAGGGTTAAACCTCCTAGGGCTCGGAGGCTGCCGAGCTCCCTGCCTGTCCCCCGGACAGTTCACAAAACAAGCTATTTTATCGCCGAGGTAGTGGGAACTAGAGAAATCTATTTGACAAGATCATAGGTACCTGATTGTGATTCTGATTCTATAGTAACTAGGGATGATTCTGAACAAGCACTGCTCTCCAGTCAGACCCTATCACATACACACACACATACAAAACCACCTCTAGCAAGTTCTTAAGTTCCCAATCAAGCGTCAAACCATCTGCCAGATTCACCCCTCCAGTCCTTCTAACTACGTCTGTTCTGTTATGTTGCCTTACATGACACTGTTTCTAACTTTATATACTGTATAGTTATGATGTATATAATAAGTATACACTTCTAAATGCCAAGGTAGGACAAATCTGATTCATTTTAACACCCATGTATCAGTTCCAATCATGAGTGTGTTAATTAGAATCGAATTGACTGGATTAGAATTCGAACTGAAATGGCAGGAAAAGGAATTCAAATAAGCAATATAAATTCACGAAGGATCATTTGACTATGAAGATTAGAGTAATGGTATTGGAAGTTCAGCTTTGCATGACAGAAATAAATTACGTTTTAAAATATGTTCAAATAGAAATTTCAAAGCGTAATACTATAACAGTTTATAATATTAGTTACTGTATTTTCAAGCTGAACCATACATAAATTAATACTAATAATAGAAATGCAAGAAATGCAGATTTATTTAGCTTGAATTTACTGATTATATAACTTAAATACAGAATTTGGCAAAATAATGTTAGTTAAACATCATTGCAAAGCACCTCCTTTTATTTCAGTGAAAAAAAGTGTGAGCAAATGACAATTTTAATTCCGAGTGATCTATTCCCTTAATCCTTAACGCAAATAAAGAGGAGCATAGACTTATACTTGCCAAACACAATAGGTCTAGTTCTAGTCTATTTCTGATTCTGAAGAAGACCCAAACTCCCGGAGCATGACACAAAATCAATTTCTGACTCCTTCGCCTAAAAATATCCTGAACTAACCTTCTTGTGAGAGTAAAAACTGGTCCGAGATCAGTTTGCGGAGTCATTTTTCTGAGCCACTTCAGCGGCACCTCAGAGGGAGCCAATAAATCACCTGACACCCGTGTGCCACGTAGCCACATATTCCTGCACTGATTAGCAGCAGAGACTGTGGCAGCGCGCCGGACAGTGGGATATCAAAACAAGCTGGGAGAGCCTGTGTGTTTGCTTTTCTGATTCTCTCAACCATGTGTGTGTGTGTGTGTATGTGTGTCCGTTTACGCTTCTCTGTCCCATTATCCAGACTTCCTGAGTTCTGTGTGACAAAGTGGGCATGTCAGCCAGAAGGATGGCAGTGAACACAAATGTTTCAGTCAATTAATAATGCAAAAAATTGCTAGAGAAAGCCAAGTGGGGAAAAATAAAAATATCGGCCAGCGAAAAATATAAATTCAATCCGACAGCCATTCATGTACATTTTATGGTTGTGATAAATGAGAAAGTTGTGTTTTAATTCCACACGGGTGTCTATTGTGGACATCTGGTGTCAGCTTTCCTGGCAGACTGGGAAGTTTGTTTTTTGACAGATACTACTGAAGCACTTAATAAGTCAACGTAGATGATGTGTACATCTGCACTTTTTCAAAACTTTGTCTTCTTTTGAAAGGAATGGCCCAGATTGTGTGGGATTAGTGGGTGGACACAAGTCATAAGTCTAGCAAGCTCTCTGAGGTCACATTGGTGACTTTGAACTTAGTAAAGAAACTGCAGGGATGAGAAAGAATTAGGTCGTGACCTTTTATGGGTTCCAGAGAAGCGATCACTCACCCACTACTATTTTAAGTGTTTTCCCTCTTGGTTGTCTTACACAACCTCAGGGTGTTTACACAAAAGAGAAAGCTCTGACGGAGCATTTGACGGATCGGACTGCTTAAGACAGGGCTAGTTTGAGGGTGTGGAAGAAGCTTGAAATCAAGTGGGAATACAGTAAATTGGATTTTTTGGGGAATGCACAAATGGACAGGCTACTCTCAAATTCTGCGTAAGTACCAACAGCACTAAAATCGATGAATTCACATCTTTCTCAGACCAGACTCAGCACCAGGATGAATTACTTAAGGGTACATTTGGAATGTCAGAGGTGGTGCACATTTGTCACTTTACACTAACTAGATGCAAAAGTTGCTCATGTTAGCGAGGTATTGCCATTTTAAAAAGAAAATTCTGCCAAAAATGAAAATCCTTTACTTACCTTAATGTAAGAAGACATTTTGAGAAGCGTCTTAGGTTTTTTGTCCATACACAGTGGAAGTCATTGTTCCCCAAAGCTATTTGGCTTTTTTATATCATCGAAAGTAGCCTCTTATGCTTATCAAGGCTGCTTTACTTGATCAAAAATACCCTTATACCGTAATACTTTTTATGTAAAATGTGGAACCCAGGCTCATTAGAAATACACCAAACTCAAACCTAACCGATAGTGTTAACAAATGCAAAAGTAATTTAAAAGTGTATTCATTAATGTAGCCAACTTCCTTACGCTGATTTGAGGTGCTTTGTCAAACTGTTTTACACAGGATTTGAACCGATGCTTTTCATCACCGAAGTACAACTCGCGTCGTGAGCTACTGTACCAAGTAAACGTACTCAACTAGAAAACTCATACATACTGAAAGTAATAAGTAAAGACAGCTTTCAAAATTTAAGTTTTCAAATCTTGCAGCATGTTAAACATGTTTTGAAGCAATAGCATAACATTCTGTGAATAATTCATTTGAGATTAACCTTTATTAATCAAAAATATTACTGTAAATCGTACTGTTGTGTAAAAAGGAATAAACGTTGTGGGAGTTTTACTGTTCATTTCAACTGGAAACTGCAGCGATTCGTAATTATTGAAGAGCTCCAAATAAAAGCCTTAAGTTCATTCAATTTAATTCATTAAGTTTTTTTACTTTCACTTGTTTTTGTTGATATTGAATCCCGTTTTCGCCACTGAATAAAAAAAAAAAAAAAAATTGTTATTTTTTGTCTCACAATTCTGCTTTTTTTCCCCTCACAATTGCGAGTTTAAATCTCACAGTTCTGAAAAAAAAGAAAATAAATTTGTGCCTTTATATCACACAACTGTGACAGTAAAAGTCAGAATTCAGAGATATAAAGTTGCAATTTTGAGATTTTTTTTTTTTTCAATCAGTGGCAGAAATTGTCTTCTATACTTTGTAGCAATTGAATGCTTCCATTCAAGAAAAAAAAATAGTAATGTATTTGAAGTATGGTAATCTACTGTTTCAAAATATGTCATTGTTGCTTAAAGTAAATAGATTACAAAGTAATTTACTGTAAAAAAAAAACGAACAAAAAAACAAAACACTGTGACTATTAAACATAGTAAAATAAACAGACAATATTTAATATTAATAAATGCAATTTTAAATATATACATTTTGGCTGAGAGAATTTAGAATGGCCCTGCAATGCCAACCCTGTCCATGATGCATCATAAACTCTCATGGGTAAGCCCTAAAGCTGTAGCTATTAAATTTGATTAATATGCATAGCGTTTTTAGTGACAGCACTATATGCAAGAATGCATCAATGTCTTTATGACAGATGTGTGCTGTAAGACGCTTGTAAAAGAACATTATTCCTTTTTTCAAATGTCTTGATTTGATTTGAATATTCACGTTTTCAAAAAAAAAACTAAAAATCAGAGAACATCAAAACACAATAACATGGCCATTGCTTATTAAAACGTTAAGATGGTAGCTTCACAAAATGAATGGAATTTAATTTAATTGTGTAATTACTTTTTCATTCTCCTACATGGAGAATGCATTCCATATTTTCCATATTCCAAAACTGTCTTTGTTAGTTCATAAAAATAAGTTGTTATCGTTTGTGTTAGCTCATGGCCTTTAAATAATATGAAATATTTTTTTTTACTTTAATGCTTTTCATTTTATTAATTGTTGTGATGTTTATAAACAAATTTTGGGAGAAGCAAGCACAAATGATTAATCACGGCTGACATCTCGTTCCATATTCAGAGCTAAGAGGTTTTCCTTTAAATACAGCAAACTCCTCTTCTCTGGTACCTCATTCTTTGCATCCCTCTGCCTCCCTTTACTCCGCCTTTAGACCTCACCTTTCTCCCAAGGATTGGACTAGCCCATCTTTCCCTAGGCAAACTCAGCACTATTAACCTTGTCACAAACTTTCATGCATCACATAACTGCTTGGTTCCTGCTAGGGACCTAAATAAACATGCCACTGTTCCTAGCATTAGTCAATGTGAAAATGCAGAACGAACAATTCTAATGGGAAAGACATTTCATTCTCTGCTTAAATAGTGTATGAAAACAGATAATTAATACATGCACATGATAGTCTCTCAGAGCTCTCGCTCTCTCCTTCACTCCCTTGTTGGAAATATGTGTCTCCCAGATGGTATAAAGTTACTAAGCAACAAGCAGCTAAGCAAAGCATGGTTAATTTCTTTTAAGTGATTATCTTCACAAAGCTCTTTCCCTCCTTGGGAGGACACAAAGAACATGGCATGAGGTTGTTACACAGTGCTTTTATATTGATGTTGTGGGTAATAGCGGATCAGTCTTTCTCTAAAGGCAAAAAAGGTGATATAGCAGTTTAACTTAGCTTGCTTAAGTGAGATTTGGCCAAAAAGGAACTAACAATAACTCGAATTTGAAAAACTGCCAATGGCATAAATTCATTTTGGCATTGCTCCAAACCTTCATATTAAGAAATATTCAATGATAAGTGCATAATGTTGAAATTGTTAATGTCATAACCACAATTCAAAGGCTCGGCAACCTTTACAACCTCTATCATGGTTGGAAATGTTAGATCCCTTGCCAACAAGATGGATGAGCTAATGATGCTAATGAGGAAGCAGTGGGAGTACTGTGAGTGCCAATACAAGCACATTGCAATAGCATGCTTCTATCTACACATTTTACAAAGCTCAAAATATATACCTATACATATAATTTGTCACAGTTTCCAGCTAAAATGAACAATACCAGCAGTAAAACACCATCAACTTTCAGTCCAGTTTAAACTGATTATGATGATATGTGCAGGATATAGATTATGTACTTACATTAGACTTACATTATATACATTATAGACTTATTTTTAAACTTTTCCTTGCCCAACACTATGTATAACCTCAAGAGGGGGGAAGAGCTAAAATGTCATGGTTGCCTCAGCAAATGCGTTTTTTGTCTCACATTTGTTTTTGTTAACAATAATGGATAGGTTTAGTGAATCTGGTGTGTTGGCATATTTTTACATAACCATAAACTAGCTGAAAACACTAACTAAAAAACCTTTTTTGCATAGTATTAAGCTTCAAATGTCAATTATACATTGGAATGTTTTATTCTTTAACTAATTATAATAAAAAAGCTTAACTTTAAAATACTAAAATACTAAATACTAAAATTAAAACAAAGTTTAAACTGAAATTTTAGCAGCCATATTCTTGGGCTAGTTTCAGAGTGCCCAATCCACACAATGTGGATCAGCTACAACAGGTAAACTTGTTAGCTGTGTGGATGCTAGTGCAGGATTAACAATATCAATTTATTGCTTTTAATCAATATTAAAATGAATTTTGAAATTTAACATGTTCATTGTACAATGTGATATTTAACAGAATCGTTGCCGTAGGTATGTTTGAGTGAGCTTTGTCTGGCACGTGAACAGCATTTTACCAAGACGTCATTGTCATTAATGCCTTTATAATTTAAGATTTTCTGATCAGAAAAGCACGGATAGAAAAGTAAAAACAGCCAAAGAACAACTACTCATGCCAGACACCTAGCTGCCAATGAGCCTAGCCTGCAGCAGTATTACGTATGCTGAAGTTTTCGAATGTTACTCTAACAGCTGTAAATGTCACTTCCACTGCTGATACTCTCAGAGTGTTATGTCACTCACAACAGGTTGCACATACAAACTGTATTTTAACCACCGTCAGCTCATTAACTGGCCTTCCTGGTGCAATAATGCTGGATGTGCCATATACTTGAGAGATGGTGCTGCATGGAAGTCAAGGATGCGTTCACCTCCAAAAACCTTAGTCACCTTCGTTCAAGCAGCAACTGACCACAGAGAACAGTGAAGGGATGATCAGCTAAGGTTTAAACGCCTGGGGCAACCTGTGACCTGGAAGCACTTCTGAATGAGAGGAAGAGGTGCCTTAAGGGCAGACGATAACGAGGAACCAAGACACACATAGAGGCAGCTGAGGGTGATGGGGTAAGGTGGAGGACAGGAGTGTAAAGAACGTGAAATGTGAAAACCACATTGCCAAGACATCTGACCCTGTTCTCCATCATCCCCTGGACTTTTTGTAGGGTTCATCCACGAGTCACACATTCATGAGTTAACTACTGCTGGATACTGCACTTGGAGAAGAAGTGGACACTGTACAAGGTAAGGATGGCGCAGCTGGATACTTCTGACAGTTGGACACCATGTAACCTGGAGGCCAAAATTTGTACGGCTGCAGAACTGGGTCTGAGCTGCTTGTAAGTGGTACGGTTGCTCCTGTATACAATCTCCACACCTGATTTCAAGTACAAGGAATACCATCTGCAAGAGTGTGTCCGGATGGTTCTGCAATCACTCTCAGAGGAAGAAGCAGGTATAAAGATGGTTTCAAAGACGGTTTTCAATTTGTGTTGAGTGGTGTCAGCTCAACCAACTCAAGCCTATAGACATGAGGGTGCATGCTATATCAAAGAAGGCCAGAACTAACTCTATTTTCCAGCTCCCTTTAGCTATATACTGTAGGAGTGACCTTCTGTAATTTGTGGAGCAATAAGACAGGGGATGCCAATAAATTCAATCTCATCAGACAGACTGGCATACTTATAAGGATGAGGCAAACAAAATTCGACCCGTGTTCCCATAGAAGTGGTGGCCGAAAGAAGAATGTTGGCAAAGCCAGATCTTTAATAGCATCTTTTATTCTCCACACATGAGCACTACTGCTTGGTAAATTACTCAATATGCACACGCATTGCTCCGCTTAGCCTTTTCACCTGGTTATCTCTATCAGTGGGTTTCAAATTGGGGTCCACAAGGGATGCTAATGGATTTGATACAAATAAAAATAAATAAAAGAAAAACAAAGACAAATGTAACATTTTATTTATTTATTTTTGGTAAGGTACATATTGTAAATTCAAGTGTGTGGTTAGGTGAATAAAAAATGAATGAATTAACTAATTCATTAATTTACTTATGCAGTTAATAAGTTAATATTTTACTCAGCAAGGGAAAGTAAAGACATTCATAATGTTACATAAATCAATATATATATATATTTTTTATGTATTCATCAATGAATTTTGAAGGTTTCCACAAAAATATAGTATAAAGCAGCAAAGCTGTTCCCTTTCAGTCGGTCACTCCGAGTCACATCGGTAACCGACTAATAGGAATTTCGCTTCGAGATGACCAATCTACTCTGCGTGTATGAGAACACACCAATGAAATAGGCATGCGCTGTTTAATATCCAGCTGTATCTGATCACAGCGGATTAAGTGCTCATTAGCTTTTCGCTTTGGAGCCCAGGTTCGACCCCATGTGCAGTTCCCCCTGAGGACCCCATGTGGGTACTCCACGGTAAAAATAAAAAATGTAAAAAAAAGAGAAACAGTGTTCCCCTGGCAGTCTGCTGTTCAATCACCTCTTACAGGTATATTCCATATGAATTGAAAGTTCATGATCTTAACCTCCTACCCGAAGGCTGACTTCCGCACGTCTTCTCAGATGTCCCAGTGCTACAGTTACTGAGGTAGTGCAGTTCTGGTATCCTGTGGTCAGAGTCCCGGCCTAGATGCCAAACACTGGGGGCTTGTTTTGAGACGTTTTCAACACTGATAGTAAGAAAGGTTTTATGAGCAGCAAATCAACATATTAGATGTATTAAGTTTTGCCATCAAAAGAACAAACATAATAAAATGTGTTCAAACAAAAAACAATTACTTGTCTGAACAGAATGTGAATATAATGAAACAAATGCAACAGCTGTAAAAATCTTACCGACCCTGAGCTTGCTCAATACTCACTAGTTGTATCCCAGCATTGTCTGTAAAGGTGATTTAACAATGCATAATATTCAAGCAATCTTTTTCAAAATACGCAGGTTTCCCCGGCATTAACAATGAATATTTATGATGTTTGTTACAGATAATATCCACTGCATTACATACATTTATACCAGTTTTACAACTGTTATTTAACAACCCCCACCCCACAAAATGGCTTACATTGCATCATCATGGCCCCAAAAACATTTTTGTTACCGTGTGTGAAGTAAATTATACATCAGATGTCCACTTCTTTGCCAGCTCTGCTTTCAGTCGCATCAGTCAGAGGTTTGGCAGAGTCTCCACACAAATATATCCATAAATCAGAGAGAAACATATTTTCACTGAAATTACTGGTTGTATAGTTACATTTTACTGTTTATATTGTAAAATGATGTTAGGAGATAAAATATGTATTTTCATGTTTGTGCACCAAAGCAGAAATTTACCTCTGAAGAGATTCTTGATATAGTGCCAACAGAGGCTAGTAACAAGTAAAGGTAATGGATACAGTACATGTAGGTGGGAAATAAATGTAAACTAGGTAAAATCTGAGCTCTTGAAATGATGGATAGCTGCTGGGCGTCAGAGTAGCCTTCGGCAACGTGTTACTCTTTGTGGTTGTCTTAGCAGTCAAAATAAGTTGATATTTGCACCAGAGGGAAAACCATATTTCGACTGCTGGCTTGTCTGTGGACATGTAATTTCAATAATAAAATCACATATGCGTCCAATCGTAAACAAATAAATCTGACAATGATTAGTACTGACAGATTAAATGGCATACGATCACAGTCTGTCTAATCACTGTCTGTTTACAGAGCTGCGTGTCAACTAGCAGCCCCAGGCTAGTGATTAGTATAGGATTTTTTTCTCCAAAAAAGCTGACAGAAATCACTAAACCAGATAAGATTTATAATAGTAGAAATCTGTTTTGAAGATATACTTTGATGATTTTTGCTCATGTTCGCCACATGCAAGGTGTAGCTGCTGTTTCTTCAAGAACACGCATAGCTCCATTAACCCAGTTTAACCTTCTAATATTGTTAAATTCACTCTTGGCAAAATTCAGCATTTTTCTTCAATCGCATCACAAAACTTAATCCAAGAGCCGTCTCTTAAAAGTCATGCATAGCAATTTAAAATACATTAACAAATAAAAGTTTTCTATCACGCAATGGTCATTTGCGTGATTTTTCCAAACAGACAGGATTCGTGGATAAACATTTTTTGTTGATCCTGGATCAATATTACTGTCCAAAAATAGGGACTTATCCCAAAATGTATGCCTAAAATCATTAGGAAATGATTGCTGATTAACAAGGGTGTGGAAGCACATAACCCTGATCAAAAGCCTAAATTCTGAAAAATTCTCCCTCAAATCTGAATGTAACTGTAATGTCACGGAAACAGCTCATGCAATACCTATGTTTTCTTCCAGGTTTGCTGTTCTTGTTTGTAGGCTTGCAAAACTCTTTGTGATTAAATGTCAGTATGGCTATAATACAGCAGTTAACATTTAAAGTGGATCAAGAAGTTTGAAGCTGTCGTAAGAACACACTTTGGTTTTAAGATAACTTTGATAAAGGGTTTCAATTCACTTCAAATGTAAGCAAATGTGATGTTGCCACTTACTGTACATTCCTGACATCTCCCAAAGCATTTTAAGTGATTAGATCTTAAAACATTTTGGACCCCTTGTACATGTTTTTAGCACTGGCCACCTGTGATCAAGACAGATGTTAATACCAAGTGTGAACAGGGTAATGCTGCTCTAAAAAACTTGTGCATTACTTCTACAGATACTTCTGAGATCAATCTACATGCAACACAGATTTGCAGTTTGCAATTCGCTTCAGCAATTTGCTGGAAAAAGCCTGTTTTTGTTTATTCCTGCTGTCATTTGTACATCAGCACCCAGTTGAAGTGAGACAGTGATAGCTGAACTCTGCACTTTAAATGAGACATTTCTCATCCCTCAATTTCATCTCCCAAACTGGCAATGTGTATTACACTTTGCGTTTGGACCCATTAACAGCTCATTTCAAAGCAATTTTTGAAAATAGCACGTTAAAGGCTCAATGACATTATAGAGGTTTTGTTGTCTTTGTCATGGATGGTCACTGCCAACCAGTGTGGCTGACTGAGACTGGCAACACATAGCTCGACTGAAACGAATCTGTGCTTGAACGCCAGCGGTTTGAAGCTGCTAGACAGACAAAATTATAAAAGCCGGAACCAAAAAAAAAAAAAAAAAACTCATTATCCGATTTTTCATCTGTGGTTAATTTAATAACTGAATCTGCAGCAGACTGGCTCAAAGCAGAGTGCATCAAAAGCATCATTGTTTCAACGTGAGAGCCAAAAATCAAAGACGTAATGTTTCCTGATGGTTTAAAAGTTGGAAATGCTCTGCCAAAATCAGCGCAGTTACAATCCCGTCCTACCTTATTAAGGATTAACCCAGTGGCAGCTACTGTGAATAGCTCAATGTAATGTTCAATAGAACTTTCAATGCTATTCCTTGGATTTGAAAAGCCTTTCTTAATTATGATGAATTAGACTATTTCAAGTAACAGCTTGCCCAGACTCACTGTTCCTTAATGTGAATAGGCTATTGACCTATAGGTAAAACAATAAATCTTGCCTTTCATAGCGAGAGGCCACTTTCTGCGCTGCATCAAATCTAATTAATACACTTCTTTCTGCTATATCATTGCAATCTTTTTATTGCTATAGACCAAGGGGCTTCACAAACAATCTGTCAATATACAAGCCAGCCTGAACAATTTCGCATTTTCATCATTTCTGTCAGACAGGTTTGAAACAACGGCAGCTCCACAACTAGTTTCAGATGTCATACAAAACATTACAATGCTGTATCTCAAAAAACAAACAAAAAAAAAACTTGCCATAACTCTTGTGTTGTAGCACAGACAAAAATACTTGTGGTGAGAAATGAGTTTCTGTTGTGATAAAATAAAAAGGGATATAAACATATTCATTATCCACCTGCCGAGGCAATCACAAGAACACAATACATGCACTTTCTCACAAGTTGCTTTGCTATGACAGAAATTTAATGAAATAAATGGTTCTTGGTCAGTCACTCAATCAGTAAAGTTTCAACGTTTAGAACTGTCTTCACTCCAGCAGAAAGAGAAAAGTAGGCTACTGTCACTGCAATGGTTTGACGGAACAATTTGAATCCACTTTTTAAAGTGGTGTATTTTTGTCTAATTTACACTCAGTAAGTTTAAAATCAATAAGTTGTCCTCCTAAAAAAGACTTCAAGGTTCTGAAACGTGGTGCAAACTGTAAAAATATGTTTTATCTGTGCACTCTATCACCATATCTACAGCTAATTTGTAAAACATCATTGAAATAATATTACAGCAATACATAAAAGCAAGTGTTGGCTCAATTCGATTGGGCCAGGTAAAAGTAAACAAAATAGGTTCAAAGAACACACAGACATTAAGGGGAAAAACTAAACAAGTTTTAAGAACCTTTTGTGTGCTTTCTTGAACTCTGTATTCATATTCTGCTTCTTCAAAAAGGTGTGTCAAAGCCCCAGTTAATTTCAACAATTTCACATTAAAACTACAAATTAAGACTTCTAACCTATTTTGGAGAAACAGATTAAAAATAATGGAGCATGTTAAAAGATGCTTCTGCAGTTCAGTAAACAACTTACATTTAGACACAAAACAGTTGTGAAATGTTTCAAATGGAGAAGCCTTGCAGGTGTTTTCGTTCCTGGATCATTCCATTTTTTGAACAAAATGATTCATGATTCAGGAATCACTTCCCCAGTGTATCTTTGTTTTTGAACCAATTGAGCGAATGACTCATTCGTTTAATTCCTGAAGGTTCTATGAATGATTCAGTCAGCATTTTTTTTTTTTTTTACAAATTGGTTGAATAATGACTGCACGCGAATTCTATCCATCCTTAATTCTAGATGATATTAGTATTTAAGTATACTATTTAGGGCAGATGTATGGATAGTATGCACATTTTATGAGTAACTTGTTTCATTTGAGTGAATCGACACATTTGAACTGGTGAACCAATTGAATGAATTATTCAATCACATTTTTTTTTTTTTTATCTAAATAAAACGAATTTAACAAATCTGTTTTCACTTACCACCACCTAATGTAACCTACAGAAAGAGTCTATTTATTTGAAATGTAAATGTCTTTTACCATCGATTTACAATATCCTATAAGTAAATGTTAAAATGTTTGTGTTCCCCCTGCTATGTCAGGAGATTTTTTGTTCGCCTTTACTCACATTAGCATGCCCATGCATAAGCAAATACCTTCCTGTTTACTTTGAAAGCTTGAAAAATGCCTCCCTAGCAAAATCATTAGCAACCAATGTGTGTGAGTGTGAGAGTGCATTTATGTGTGTTTGCTTAATTAATACCACAGAGATCCCAGCACTGGTCAGAGATGCTCAAGCTTTTTTAGCATTTTTGAAAAGTTGTGCACCACATCACATTATTACTGTTTGCAAGCTGCTGAATTCTCAAGATTTTAACTCTCTAGAATACTGCAATAAGCAAGTTGTTTCTGAGTTTATTTATTTGGAGTTTTTTTTTTTTTTTTTTTTTTTTTGTCTGTTTGATGCTATAACAAACAACAAAGCTACAAGATGCAGAGAGATGCAGAGAGAGAAAATGACTTTTAGACCTCCAGGTCAAAGCAACTCACATCTGAAGCAAAGTGTGTAGATATGCTAAATTAATTTGGAATTAATTGCCAATGAATTAGCACCAAAATAAATAAACAAAATGTAAACTTGATAATTAAACTATAATATTTTGTTTTCCTAACAGTATGTGCAGCGACAAATCTTGAATACATGCAAATAATAAAAATCACAGAAAGTGAGTGATACACTTAGCGCAAAAAAACAGCTTTTGCTGTCCTCTAATTATGGTAGACTTTACGGTGTCAGTAAATATGAAAAACCATTGTAAGAAAACATCTCTTATCCCTAACTTGGCAGAATGTCTGCAACGATGTCATTGTGGTAAGGGTCTGGAGCCAGTAACAGTGTACAGATCACAGAAAATCCGAGAAGATTATGCAGGTCACAACTGTTTTAAAAACACATGCCAAGATTTGCATTTCAACTCGACAGATAGAGTTTGAAAACTTAGCATTTCATTTGATACACTTTCTGTGTGAAACATTAATCATGGAAACTGTTTGATGTTGAATGATGCTTTGAGTGAGCTTTCACTGAGACAAGTTTTCTATAGTTATGTCCGACACCAGAATGATGCAAAATGACATAATAAGTCTTAATCATTTGATAAGTGCTACAATGTGTTGACTGTGGTGACAATTATTCATGAGATTACACAGTGCATTATTAGGATTAGGAAGCATAATTAATGCATGAAACTACCTCTATAAAGGATGGTGACCATTTGTGCCATTTTTTTCGCCACTTTTTCAAAGTACGAGAAGTACCTCAAGAGCATTTTAAAAACAGAAGGAACCAATGTCATACACCGATCGATCTTCACACGCAAACAAAGCCAAAACCTGACCAGGATGCATCCAGAATCAATGGCACATACAGTATGGTCACCATAATTATCCTCTTAAGGCCCAAACAGTTTTTTTTCCATGCATTTTTTATTTCTCTTTGCTATTTAGGCTTATTGGAACCTAATTAGAATAAAACCTAAGTATCATCTTTTGA
>JAUCNO010001758.1:1508086-1523678 GCA_032353835.1 Enteromius viviparus | reverse complement strand
TTCCAGGTGATTGAGAAGAAGAACAAGCCTCACATCCAGCTGGACATCGGATCAGGTCAGATGAAGACTTTCGCCCCTGAGGAAATCTCTGCTATGGTTCTGACTAAAATGAAGGAGACGGCGGAAGCTTACCTGGGAAAGAAGGTAAAGTTTTGACACCAACACCAAGAAAACATGTAATCTCAGTTGCACTGCAGTAAAACTCAACACCTGATCTGTGTCTTCTCTTCTAAAGGTAACACATGCTGTGGTCACTGTGCCCGCTTATTTCAATGATGCCCAGCGCCAGGCCACCAAAGATGCAGGAACCATCGCCGGACTGAATGTCATGAGGATCATCAATGAGCCGTAAGTATCCAATTGCTTCTGCTTTCTAGTTAAAACAAATCTTTTCTTCTTTTCGTCTTTGTTGAAATCAACATAAGAGTTTTTTTTTAATTAATATATAATATATAATAGCTTTTATTAATAAATTGATATAGATTTAAATTTGTATTTTGTCAGCTATTAAAGTTTTATTCTTTTATTATGTTTTATTATTTATAAATATGTATTCATAGTTTATTATTCATTCATTTTTAGTTATTTAGTAAACCTATAAATGTTGCAACTAGTGTAATTGTTTATACATATCATTTTATATTGGTTAATTTGGTGGATTTGGTAAAAAAAAATAATTCTTTCTTTTTTTTTTTATTAATTAAGTTATTCTGTTATTATCAAGTGGACAGAGTTTTGAGATTGCAGTGGAAATGCGATGAAGTAAAAAAGTTTGCTACTGAGAAGTACTGAGAAGCTAAACTATGCAAGGCTTTATAAGTATAGAAGTATGCTATAAAATAGGTTCCTAACTGATGAAAAAGAGTTGACAGAGCAGCCATCAAGTGTTAGACAGTGTTCTAGATTATTACATGCTGAGGTTTTTGGTCTGATAATTAACACTTTAGAATTTAGTTGTAGGAAATTACTAATAATCAATTTTTTATATTGACTATGCATTATTTGTGCAAAATTCTTATGCTTCATCAGGCCATGAACAAATATAGATCATAAGCATAACAATAAAAGCTAACACCATGTTTTATAGTGATATCTCCAAAAGGGTAACGTGTAAAGCATTAAAAGCAGTTGTCCTAGTACCGAGCCTTGAGGCACTCCATTCTGCACTTGTGTTTAATATGATACGTCTTCATTCACTGCAATGATTTGATGATGTTCACATAAGGTTTAAAACATGCCAATGGACTAATGCCAACATAATTTTGTATTCTATTCAATAGGATGTTGTGGTTAATAGTGTTGGAAGCAGCAGTTTTAGAAGTGGTACTTGAAATACAATTTTTAATGGTTGTAGTTCAAATAATAACCCTAGTGAATGTCTTCCACAATGCTCTCCACACAGAACCGCCGCTGCCATCGCTTACGGTCTGGACAAGAAGGACGGTGAGAAGAACATCCTGGTGTTTGATCTCGGTGGCGGCACCTTCGACGTTTCCCTGCTGACCATCGATAATGGAGTCTTTGAGGTGGTGGCCACTAATGGAGACACTCACCTCGGCGGGGAAGACTTCGATCAGCGTGTCATGGAGCACTTCATCAAGCTCTACAAGAAGAAGACCGGAAAGGATGTGCGCAAGGACAACCGTGCCGTGCAGAAGCTGCGTCGTGAGGTGGAGAAGGCTAAGAGAGAGCTGTCCACCCAGCACCAGGCCCGCATTGAGATTGAGTACTTCTTCAGGGCTGAAGACTTCTCTGAGACGCTGACCCGCGCCAAGTTTGAGGAGCTCAACATGGTAAGAGAAGCACTGGATTGATGTTTCATCAGCAAAAGATGATATTGGATGCTTGAACAGAGAATGCAGCCCTGTAAGGCTCCTGTGCTCATGGTCAATATGGATACATGGTTACCAAGTGTGTGAGGACAATGCGAATGGTCAGATGTGTTCTTTAATGAGCCACTCGAAACACTTCATGATTAATAGAGGTCATTGCCACAGGCCGGTATACACAGCAAGGTGACAATAGATTTCAAAGGACAGGGATAATCGTGGTTTTCTTGAAGGCAGTCTGAAAGACAGATTGAAGATGTCTGTAAGCACCTCTGCTAGCTGGCTGGCACACATCTGATGCCATGAACACTATCGGGACCAGGTGCATTCCCTGGGTTGACTCTAAGCCATCTGGGCACACCAGACAAACAAAAACAGTAAGAGAACAGCAGCTGTTATTGTTACTGTCCACAAACTGTCAACTTGTCTCTATAGAGTCTCGTTAGAGTCCTGACAGCACTCTGAAGATCATATCTGGTCTTCCTGTATGTCTCTGGGTCACCAGAGTTGTAGGCTTTTAACAATTAGCCTAACAGTCTGGCAGGGGCGTAGCAACCGGGGGGGACGGGGGGGACATGTCCCCCTCACTTTTAGAAACAGGTGATTCTGTCCCCCTCACTTTTTTTGACCTAGCGCCAATATTTCCGCCCGTATTCTCTGATTTGTTCATTAGATTTGAGTGAACGAACATCTAGCCAATCACAGCGCGAATCTCTTGCCATGAGCTTAAAATCTTGTTGCTCTTGTGAATTTTCGTTCGTTCACCCACTTGGCTGTCTGGGGTAAAATCCACCCTAGAAAAAAGCAGAGGACTATTACATCCTTTTTTCAAAGACACAATGTGAGTATGTGTTACAGAATGTTGCGATGACACAAATCACACGTTACCATGATATAATTTAATGTCGGAAGACAACAGAACCTGTTCTGTATACCTCGTCAAGTTGCTGCCGTTAAAATGCCCAATTTACTTCTATTAAGGATTCATTATACTGTACGAACACCTTTGGATCACATCACCATACTGTCCCCCCCACTTTTAAGTTGGCTGCCACGCTCCTGGCTTCAACACTAATCAAACAAACATAAATTAAATGAATCAAGGTCTTCAGACTCACCAAGACCAAGACCTGGGGTCTCTAAATTCAGTCCTGGAGGGCTGGTGTCTGGCA
Source organism: Enteromius viviparus (assembly GCA_032353835.1). Taxonomy (NCBI): domain Eukaryota; kingdom Metazoa; phylum Chordata; class Actinopteri; order Cypriniformes; family Cyprinidae; genus Enteromius; species Enteromius viviparus. The sequence goes on along the minus strand of JAUCNO010001758.1, from coordinate 1,520,677 downwards.
AAGTTTAGCTCCAACTTTCCTAAACACACCTGCCTGGGTGTTTCTATCATACCTAGTAAGACTTTGATTACCTGGTTCAGGTGTGTTTAACAGGTTCTCTGCTAAACTCTACAGGACATTGGCTTTCCAGGGCAGAGTGTGGAGACCCCTACCTTGAACTCTTTGTCATGTTCCTCAAATCATTCTTGAACAATTTCTGCAGACGTGTGACAGGGTGTATTACCTTGTTTAAAGAGACCACTGCCATCAGGGAACACGCTGCCATGAAAGTAAAAATAAAATGCAGTATACAACAATCATGCAGAGCAGTATGTGTCAAAGTAACATTCACACAAATGCCAGGATTCAAGGTTTCCAGAAGAACCAGACCAGAACACAACATAGCCTCAACCGGCCCATTATACAAGGGCCTTCAACCCTGCTCCTGGAGAGCTACTGTAGAGCAAATTTCAGCTTGAACCCCAACCAAACATACTTGGACTAGCTAATTCAGGTTTACTTTATCTTTATATACAACAGGTGGGTTAGAGCAAATTTTCAATTGAAGTCTGGAGGGTTAGGGATCCTTGCTATAGTGCATTCTGCCCTCATCTCTTCTCTAACTAAATCTGACTACATCCAGCCATTCATGTGATCTAAAAGAAAACGTGCAAACCAGGCAACCTTCTTCCTCTATGATCTAGTTTTGATACTCACATGTCCATTGCTTTTAGTGGTGAACAGAGGCCACTCTGATGGTTATGCAAACTTTGTGTTCTACAACCTTTTTATATCCTGGCCAGCATTACATTTTTCAGAAATTTGAGCTACAGTAGCAGCTTTTTGTGTTTGGAGATGTTGGTCTAACATTCATCTTCCTTGGGCGCCCATGATGCTGACACCAATTTACCAGTTGTTTTTCCTTGCACCCGGTTTGGTAGATAGTGCCCTCTGGTAACATTGCAGAAGATTTGCCTTTTTATATATACTCTGTCTCGGCCTACCCGCCATGGTAACATTTTATTTAGACAGTGCACTAACCCTACTAACAGTAACTTTGCAACTAGATGTCAAGTTACAGTCATTAGAGTATTTGTAGACTGTCTGCTTAATATCTTCTAACACTTTATTTTGATGGATCAACAACACACAACATACTGTACTATCAGAACCTTGTACATGTACATGTCAACTTACTCTATAACTCTACCCTTTTCCTAACAGTCTACTCTCAGAGTTAGTAGACATACAACAAATGAATAATTGATTACATCCACCACTATTTAGCCCTTCTCAAAATCGCTCAGACCTTTTCACCCATTTTTCCTGTTTCCAACACACAACATTCAAGAACTTACCATTCACTTGTTGCATATCCAATCCTTTGCCATTGTTATTCACTTAATTGTAGTCCTGATCAGTGTATTATTTCATACAAATTGCAGTTGGAAAAGTATGCAAAAAGAAATAGTTTACCCAGATATACGTAGATCGAAATGCTGATTTACAACTATAACCATCACCGATGTCTAAATTCCAAAACACAATCATTTTCATTGTGATTCCAGCCGATAACATGACTCAGGTTTACATTTATTTTACACTTTTGTACTCAACACATATGGTGGATAATTAGTAAAGCTATTGTGTATTTGTGTATTTAGTTTGATTGCTCATAAAAAGAAGACGCCAGTTCCTTAGTCCTTTTTAATTAAAGCAATATTTGCTGTTCAGCACAAATCCCCGTGAGTGATCCAAATTGAGTACAGACAATGGCAACAGCACAATAAACTTGACTAAATATACAAAAAAAATTGGATCAGACCATGAAAAGGAGTAAAACAGATTGACAAGAGTCTATTCAGTAAGTTTGGTCTGTTCTGGGCACAGAGAGTAAAAGGGCATCACTTATGGTAAGAGCTGTTCTGCCAGTCTAAGACAAGTAGGCAACATAATAGCGCAATCAGAGTTTAGTGAGCGATATGAGGCAGTAGAACAGATTTGGATCCTTATTTTTTTATTTTTTTTTTAAATGGCGCAGAGTCCCTGTGGTACTGTTTGCATCAATGATTGCATTTGATTGACAGCTCGCTCTGTTTATCGTAAAGTCCTCAGAGCTTACGCTCATGTCACTGGCTGTTGAAAAGCCCCAAGGCTATGCTCCATATGAATCAGACCGGTCAATGTGACACTCCCTCAGATGTCACTGCTATTTGTTAATTGAAAACAGGGATAATTACCGTGGACTTTTGCCTGGAAAGCAGGACCAAACAATACCAGATTTTACATTAAAAACAATTTATTCTGGTCTTTTTTTACAAAAACGGGACAGAATCAGCACGTGTTTGTTTTACACAATAGCCACAACAAAAATCAACTAGAGATTTGATGTCTAGAAAATATTTCTTGAAACTGAATCAAATCAAATACTTTGCTCTAGTATTATGTGCTGTTTTGGTTTTAGAAATTTGAGAGATTCGTTATTAATAACTAGTAGTAGTTGGAAACATAATGTCTCATCTTACTCTACTAATTCAGTAAAATGTTACACTATTTCTGTTTGGTATCTCAGAAAGCAGGAATATCTTTCAAATGGGTTTTACTTCTTTATTTTTATTTTATTTTTTTAAGAGAGACCGAGTGAGAGAGATGGAGGGACATTTTGAAATGATCATTAGTATTGTCACACACAACCAAAAATGTAAAGACAGCCCTATTTTTGGACACTCACTTTCCCGCCACTTTCCTCTTCATTCTCCATTTCTATTTCTTTCTCCTGTGTTTTTTTTTTTTTTTTCAGCTTGGTGAGGCAATTTGCCACCATCATCTCAAAGGGGCAAGGAGAACCTCTCTGGCTGCCCTGTTCAGATCCATTAGTGATGCACTGGGATCTCTCACTGACACTCAATCCAATCACAGAGCAGACTCCGACCTTGTTGTAATCCCACTCCAGTAAGGGAGACGCCACAGTGGGCCCAGAGCACTGCCTGTTGGGCCCCTGCAGTGGACTCTGTCTCGCGAAATGAATTGGTCTCCGCGGGCTGCATATAAACAACCTCTAGAAGCCTTTAATTTGGAGATCTGAGCCTTTTACCCCCTAAATCCCAGCTTTTAGCAGATTAAATATTTAAAAGATGGGTATTTATTGTCTTTTTCCCGTGGAAGGAGACGGAAGGTCTGCTAGACTTGTCTGTCCGTCTTTCTGGGTGCCGTGTCTTTAGTTAAGGACATTCAGTGACATTTGGAAGAAAACAACAAAAGGATTTATTAGTTTTATGATTCTTTCACTGAATCCAGTGTTCTGTTCTGATTTAGATAATGCAGGTCTCTTCACACATTACACATTAAATGATGTTTAGTCTCACTGTTTGTCACTAAAAACCTCAACTGCGCTCTGCATTGTTACTTTTTCTCTTTTTTTTAACTTTCGGAACAATTTTTTTTCCCTTAAACAAACAAACAAACAAAAAAATGTATTATATTTGCAAACATTTGAATTAAAGTGTTACACATGAAGCATATACAGTATAATATATTTTAAATAATGTACATCCAAAGAAAAGATGTTAAAATAGGCGCACAGTTGAAAAAAAAATGACATAAGCATGAGTAAATAAATAAGTAAATACATAAACCAGTATCACTCTAGTAGTAGCTGGCAATAAAATAAAGGCCTGTACTAACGTATTTTATTTGACCGATTTTAAAGTTTTGCTTTTAAGGTAAGAACTAATTTTAGCGCCACCGAGATTTACTATTTATTGTGTTTCTATAAATGCAAATAAACAATAGCACACTAAGAGTTAATTTGTATTGCATCTGTTAGAAACCCAGAACTAAAGTGATGCCAAAAGGAAATGCTCTGTTTATTGATCACTTGAGAAATTGGATTTTTCATATTTGTATTTATTTTTCAGTGTCATGATTTATGATAACAGTGATCTGTGAGATATTCCCAGTGGGTCTTCCGAATCCAGTTCTGCCACATTTATTTAAATATTCATTCAGTAATGGTATGTTTCACAGAAGCTTTGTTGACATCTCCAATCAGTCATTTCTGTAGAAAGCCCTGAATACTTCAGAAAGCTTTCCACATCCAGAGTGCTGAGTAACACACATAGGCCTACGCCAGTTTACTGAGGAGTTGATAAAAGCTACTTATAAAATCTGTATGAGTTAAAAATCTGTCAGGAATGCTACCGTATGTTAAGTAAAAGGGAAATGGATGTGACTGCCAAGAAACCCTTATAGGATCCATATTTCATCAGTAAAGTAAATGCTTTCAGTTTGTGTTCTGCAAGTTTGTTGTGCAAAGCAATTAGCTAACCAAGAAAAATGTATATTTGCCGGAAATTTGCTCACCATCAGGCTATTCAAGATGTACAGTAGATAAGTTTGTTTCTTCATAAGAACAGATTTGGAGAAATTTCAGAATGCGTACATGCACGTGCTTTCACCCGGATGTAAACAAGGCTGTTTATGCCAAGTACAGTAAAGCTTGAGAGTTGAAGAATGAGAGTTATTTTTTGTTTAATTAATGTAATAAAGTAATCTCTTAGCCTCGCAAAACTGAAGTTGAGCTTTCAGATGAATTTTATGAGCTGGAAAAATGTACAAAGTTAATGATAGACATTACGTTTAAGCAGTTAAAAAGAACCAAAGAGAGTCTATATTCCCTGCACGTTAGATGACAATAACACCTCTTTAGTTCACTTCAGCAGATACAGGTGTGTGAAATATAGCAATTCTCTTAATAATCACACACCTGCAAAAGAAATGCTAGTACTGCATGGCATCATTTATCCAGTGTAGTTGCTAGGAGACATTTTGTTGGCATTTGAACACCTGCAAAGCAAGTGCTTTACATGTCATCTTTTGAGCACGTTGCAATGGAACACCTTTATAGCTGGAATCAAGTAGGAATATAACATCTGGCTGTGAAAGAGGGCCACATTGGCTTATTTTAAAGGTTTTGTTTGTTTCCACTAAATGAAAATATCTCAAAGGTAATTTATTCTTCCCCATCTTCAAAATTAACGCACACAATGTTTCCTTGAAACTTTTGTATATGAACCAGTGTTTTTTCTTTCCATCTATCTTTCAATGCGTAATTCATTTATAATCGAATGCTTTGATATCAGACTGTGAAAGCACACCATCCGTAGAAATTCCCAAAAGAAACCACTAACAATAAACCCTACAACTGTAACTCCAATCATCATGCTATGCTTAACTGTCGAGGCAACGTGGAACCTGCTTTTAGGAGGGGAAAAATCAATGTTTAATTTCAACTCAGCTCTTGTTTTGTGGGCTTGAAGACCAACCTGCCCTTCAAAAACACCTTCAACTAATGCTTGAAACCAAAAGTATGTGTTTTTTTAAGCACAGCTCGATTTTTATTTTACTGAAGTGTTTAACATCCTTCATGTATAACACTGTATGCTTTCAAAGCACTTCCAGTTTCTACACTAAAACGCATGTGGCATATATAAGATGTAATAGGCACAGGCTTTCCCGAAACCTGCCTTTTTGAAACGGAAACGGAACGGAGTTTTCCTTATCTCAGGGTTAACAAACTCAGAGTTTTCACTTAACCTCCTTTCTGAAATAGGCCCTATATGTTGACTCAACAGCTGAGGAATAAAAGATATAAAAAATAAATAAATGCTAAATTAATTGCATTAAAAAGTAATTAAATAAATGTTGCATTATTATTATTTTTCTCATTTAAAAATGTGTTGTTGTTGTTGTTGTTTTTTATTTTAATTATATTCAGTCGTATAAAAATGACAGATGCTGAATATGTCAACATGCAATAAAATGCAGAAAATCAGTCATAAGAAGACAGCTGCCATTATTTTTATCCCTACAGTTCTTGCCATGAAAAATCCTTTGCTTGGCTATTAATTGCATTCACTTTCAAACACTTGTAAATGAGCTTCACGTGACTAATTAACAGCAAAATGATGCATTATGGACACACAGACTTCGCTGGCTATTTCTCTTTGCCATCAAAATGATAAAGAGTGTACAAGAAACGCTACTGTCCTTGTTGTTTAATGGGGGGTTTATTGTTGTGTATTAAAATTTCCCCAATTAATCCTGGTCCAAGTCTATATCCAACCCAAAGTCCTGTCAGAGCCCAATTTGTCTTCATAATTGTTTTTTAACAATGGCTGGTGCAGGATTTATGGTGAGTAAATACTGCTTTATAGATGCCAGACACCTTAAAACATGTTTATGATTTTTTTGCAACAAAAAATCATAAACCTCATAAAAAATCTTAAAATACTGAAATCTTCTTTGAAATGACTTTGACCTATCATGCAGATCGGAGAATATGTATATATATATTTTTATTTTTATTTTTTTTTATGGCTGTGTTACCTCTCAAACACAACTACTGTAGTTAGAAAAAAATGTTTTACAGCTTGATGCCAAGATGTTACACAAAGTGTAACAACACTGACATGCCAGGCTCTACCCTCACACAGTCACAAAGCTCACTTTCACCGGAGTTCTAATCACAAGCACCTGTCACCTGTCAAGAGGTGCTGTTGTGGCAATCTTTAGGGTCTGAAAGGCCTGTGTGGCTTCCGGGTTCCAGGACAGAGTTTTGGGTTTATTGTGAAGTAGAGAAGTAAGTGGGCTGGCAAGAATACTGTAATTACTGATGAATCTGTGATAGAAGTTAGGGAATCCAAGGAATTTCTGAAGGACTTTGATGGTGAATGGAGTAGGCCAGCTAGTAACGGCCTCAACTTTCCCCCCATCCATATTACTGACCCCAGTATGGTCAATGTGATACCCCAGGAACTGAATGGATGTTTGAGGGAATAAGCACTTCTCAGCTTTGAGGAACAGTTAATGCTAATATAGAGGGTGCATTTACAGGCCCATACGGGATGACCAGGTACGGCCAGTAGGGGTGATTTTAGATGTTTTCCACTCGTCCTCTTTTCTGATTTGGGAGAGAGTGAGCATTGTGACTGAGTGAGGGTGGAGCCTGATGTGGATGTGACATAAACATAACAACTACATAACATAATTTTTTTTTTTTTTTTTTAAGGAGAGAGTGTTTGAGAGTCATGATTATGCAGTCAGTTGTTTTATATCAATAAGGTTAACTAATAAACATTATTTTTATTTTGAACTAGATTTTGCTATTTTGTTATGCACAGTTACCAGGAAGCCAGACTCTACAATAACTATGAAGTAAGCACAATGTACCACACTGACAGCTGTTCTCTGGATAGGCCCATTGCCAGTAGTTACCCAAAGGAGGGTTAATCTTTTTGCTATAACGCCATTAATTGGGACTAAATGTGAGAGCTGTTCTAATATTACACAGAAACTTGTGGAAGTAAATCCTTATTTTATGGACAGGACCCCTCTTGGTGTGCATTAAAGGTTTATTAAGAGTTTTTTTTTAAGCTAATAAAGATCGAGTCTGAACATAAATGAGGTCTTAGATCATCTTTGGAGAAGTATAAGTGTGAACATACCTAATTATTACACCATATGAGGAAGACAGGAACCTGCAGGAGGCCAATTAGGAAGACCATAAGGCATTTTACTCTTTCTTCAGAAATACCATTGAGTTTTCAATGGTTTTAACAATATATTTCTCATGTCCTATGTTTTTGTTCACTTAATTAGAAGAAATTCAATGTCACGATCATTGTCTCTGCCCACACACTTTAATAAAATAAAGCTTTCAATATGGGATTTTACAAAACAAAGCCATCATTTTGGCACCCCAAAGAACCTTTCATTACAACACGTTCTCACTCCCAAGTCGTTACAGTTTGATGCTTGGTCAAGACCCTTTTGCGTTGCACACACAGGCAAATACAGGTGATTTTATCTGCTCTTGTGTTTTATTGACAGATGGTAGGTTTAGGGGCAGGGGTTGGGTTACTAGCACATAAATGTGTAAATAATACAATTTAAATTAAATTTATATTATATTTTAAAAATCACACCCCTACATATATGCAATAATGCATTTGTTTTTACCAAATATATCTTTTAGTTATGATAATAAAATTAAATAATAATAAAAAAAATATTGCATTAGCATATTGACGTTTCATGGGTTTCGTGTTTAAAAAAACTGAGGAACTTTCGCGTCTAAAAGTGACTTAAAAGGGGTACCTTAATCATCAAAAAGTGACACAAAAGGGTTTTGACCAAGCTTCAAAATGTGATGACTTGGGAGTGAGAACATGTTGTTCACTCTATAGTTCTCAAAAGAACCTTTTTTCCCTTGAAGAACATTTTAATCATTTAAATAACCATTTTCCATAATTTAAAGACTATTTTCTGCAATAAAATGGTTCTTTGTGGAACCATACATGCCAACAGTGACTACGGTGTAAAACTAAATTGTACATCGAGTACATTCTCCAGTATTATTTGCTGAGTTAAAACAACAACAACCGAGACTGAAATTGCCAGTTGTTCAATCCTCAGGGACTCACAAATACTCCACACAACTTAACACTCCAGTAACAGTAAGTACAGATGACAGCGTACTGCTGTCAGAGTTAGACGTCAATGGTGGTTGTTCTTTATTTTTTTCTCTCGCCTCTTAAGATTTATATTTAACCTGACTTCCCTTAGCATTGTGGGAAAAGAATGGGTTATAGACTGTCTGTGGATGGAAGTTTGTGATTATGAGAAGGCAGAAATACGCCAGCTGCTGTAATGCAGCGGTTGTGCCTATTGTGTTTTTGGTCTGTGCGCAATAAATCCCTGAAGAGATCACCTGACCCTGACTGCTACATTGAATCGTATCTCAGCGCATGAGCAGGCACCTTGGGATACGTGTTAACAAGGAGAGCAAGGCAGACATGGAACACATAGAGCACAGTCTTGTGCTTGGAATTAACAATTAAAAACAGACACCAAAGGGATCAGGCTCAACTGTTTTGGAACAGCTCTGGAGATGGAAAGCTACAGGAAACGAGCTTCTTGATACAATAGAAACAGAGCAGTGCGCAGAGACTGACTTTTGTTCCTCCATGGAATCAAAATCACTTTTAAAGGACTAGTTCACCCAAAATAAAAGCAATATATAATGCATTTTATATTTTATATATTAAACCTGTAGGGAGGGGTTGACATTAGTGATTTCTTGATTTTAATAAATTTACATTTTGATGAGTCCATATTGGTATTTAAATCCCAAGACTCAATCTTTTAGTCCCAGCTGTTTAATGCTACACTGTTAAATTATAGTAGGAAGTAGTTTAGGAAGATAAACTGTAGTAGGAAGAGTCCATATCATTTACTGTAATAAACCACAGTAGGATTTCTGTTTTGTTACTTTTAATATGAAACAAAGAATCATGCTCATTAGGTGGCTAGTATTTATCTGAGATAAATAAATAACCAGTGCTTTAAACTGTAATTTGTGCTCTGTTTCTGTGAATGGTAAACTTTGAATTGATTGGCATGTAACTTTGATTCCCATGTTCCCAATCCTTGTTGTTTGCAAGTTTAGAGCTTCAATACTTTCCTTGAGGAAGTTTTTGCATATACAGTAGTGTGTGTGCTCTAAGTTTTAGTTGTTCAAGAAAGTGTTGTACCCTGGCTGTGATGGCCGTGTACTGGTGTTATTTCCTTTTGCTTTTTCTTGGGTTGCAGACACAGTAAGGAGGTGGGTGCCATTTCTTTTTTGGATTGTTCATTTATTCCTGTTTCGTTATAGTAAGGGAGTTAGGAGAGTACTATGTCATTTATTTGAGTGTTTTTGTTTGATAGGTAAGTTAGAGGTTTATATTTTCTTAGTTAGTTTACTCTTTTGTTTGTTATTTTGGCCTTAACCCCCTCCCGAAGCTAGAAGCGTCTTACTTTGTTTTTCTTTTGAGTTGATCTTGTATTATTTGTTCTCCTCCTATTAATCTTCTAAAAAGTTTATTTATGTTACTTTGTAAATAAACTTTTTTCTTGAAGAGATTCATTTGTGTGTGAGTTTTGGGAAGGCAGGTGGACACAACTCTCTCTCACTTTTGTTTGTTATTCACTTTGAATACATGAATTCTCACACCTCTACATGAACTCTGTCGATTCGTGTCACAGATCTTCACTTGTTTCTACATTACACTAATAAATGAGGCACATTGTACTTATTTTTGATGTGAATATACAGTAGATAAGGCCACCTAAAAAAAGATTGACCCATATTTTCATACAGATGTTATACCTGAGAACAGGCTCTGAATCTCCACTCTTAAAGTCTATTCCCCTCCACACAGAGTCATCACTCTTCAGAGACACACAGCTGGGCTCTGATCTCTTCTGATCAACTGAACTAAAACAGAGAGAGATTTAATCCTTTATGATGACAATCATCTGTATGAAATATAATTATCTTATCTATGAGGTAAAGTATGAGATGTGTTTCTCAAAGTACCTGAATCCTGGAGAATAATCTTGATCTCCAGATGTTTGAGTTTGGTCCATGATGGATCTTATCAGGGGTGCGTTTCCCAAAACATGGTTAGCCTACTATGGTCGCAAGTTCCGTCATTACCAGCCTGGTTCAACGATTCAGTGTTTCCTGAAAGCACAGTTCAAATGAACAATCAACATCACAAACGCTCGTGGTTTGAACTACAGCACTGGATCTGTGGTTAGAAGCATAGTTTCTTGTTAGTAAGATATACGGGCTTTAATAAATATGATCTTGGGCGCAAGAAGCAAACTAACTTGCATTACTATCTTTATCTTACATTCTATCTAAATATAAAACGCGTTTTAATTATGTATTTTTACATGTCTATTCTAAACGCCGTTTTTGAAAGTGCATAAGACGTAAGAGTGAACTCGCGATGATTCAAAGATCAGATCAAAAATAGTAAATTAGTGTCATGTTCAATACAGCAGTATATTGGGGGATCTCTAATCAGTTAAATAGCAAAGGTTATTCCTCCACCACGTTGTTAAACCAATGTGGTTCGAGGGAGGAGTCCAAGGTGGCGTCCTGCTAACTTGACTTTTGCTGAGCTCTACTGACAAACTGTTATAAAGGCATATAAATCACCCTTTTGAGTTACATTTACATAAAATTATCCATGCCTACCTTTCTGAGAGTCAAAATATGAAGTAGACCACTGACAGGAGGAAAGATATGTCACGCATCCATAGCTATGCTTTTACGAGGGAAACTTTGTCCGGGGCTAAAACACTGCTTCCAGATAGCCCAGCTAAACCTCCATCCAAAAAGGGCAGGACAGATGATGATATCTCATCGGTTATCTCTACGCTCTCTACACTAATTAACCCCCGCTCTGACACTATAGAGAAAATGGTGAGTGAAAATGCTTTGAAAATAGAAGGATTAAAAAAAACGGTGGACTTCATTCGCAACGAAGTAAACGAAAATAAAGAGTCCCTCACTTTGAGACTAGATTGAACAACGTCTCACTGACTTGGAAAGATATTCCTGTTGAGTTCCTGAGAAAGAGCGAGAGGATGTGAGAGCAGAATCCATCTGTATCTGTGAAGCAACGTTCCCGGAGGGAGGCCTACAGCCTTGTAGAAAAGATTGCATGGAAAGTGTGTTGATGGTTCTGAAATATTTCCGTCTTAACATGGTAAATTTGTTTGACGGAAGAGGATGGAACTTCTTATTTTGTTTAAGAACTGAATGAATAACTGAAGCTATGCCAAAGATAACTCTTTTAGTCAGCTGCTGATGCACTTTCAGATTTAGAAGGTTCTACGTAATTGTTTCTATTATCTCTGTTCTGTGTTGTTTATATGTCTGGAGGGAGACGTTTGAAATGTTAATCAAGAATCAATCAAGGCTTTCTCGTTTAGTTTATTGGCTTTAAAAACTTGAATGTTTCAGTTAGTATCCTTCCCTCACAGACCACCACACTATTCTCCTCTCTACTCCTTTATCCACAGGACACTCAAATATTCATTTCAGAGCTTCTTATTGGAAAATTAATTCCTCTCTACTTAAGCATGATGAACTGAAAAAAAGAATTTCCTCTTTGATTCATTACTACTGGACCAAAGCTTCATCTGACAAAAAATATAGCTCCAACTGGGATTGACTCAAATGTGAAGTAGGATTGTGTGCTAGACAATGACAACAAACAAGAGGAGCGGAGACATGAGTTCATTGATAATGAATCCAACGGGTGAAAACACATAAAACAGTTTGCCATCAGCAGACTGGCATCTCCAGCTGAACATGACACTGTTGAACTCATAACTTTGTTTTCCTAAAGCTTCTGGTTTAAAACTAAATCTGAGTAAGTGTGAATTGTTAGCTATCAAAATTTGTTCCTCTTCCTCCCTTTACAGTATCCCAGTGAAATCACAGGTGACTCATCTGGGTGTATCCATATGTAAGGATGTCAAAGTCAGATGCAGATTAAACTTTGTTTCAGTGATTGAAAAAAAACTCTTATTGCTGAAGCCGAGGGTATTTCAAGAATGACTTACCCTGCTCTTTCTTCAGACGTAGATAAATCTGTATGTGCAGACATTGATAGCATGTTATTTGACTTTCTGTGGAAACATAAGACAAGAAATCGGTTATTATAAATAAATATGAATGTGGTTTAATTTGTTTAGATTTTGCCTCTTTAA
>JAUCNO010001758.1:1487673-1501379 GCA_032353835.1 Enteromius viviparus | reverse complement strand
CAATCATAACCCGTCAGGAGCGCAGCCTAAATCCTGTTTACATGAAATAAGCCTGCTCCCGAGCAGGTTCAAGCTCATGGACCTGTTGCTATGACAGCAAGTCCCGGATGAGCGTCGAAGAACAAAACAATCCAGGATCAGGACAAATCCACAACAATCAAATCCAGCTAACTGAGTTAGCGAGGTACGAAGAACGAGCCTCTGGCCTGGAACTACTCCAATCTTATTAGATGACACATTTATTTAGGTGCTGTAGAACTTGTCAAACATCCCTATCAGAGTGAGCTAAACAAATCAGAAAATCATCAAAATCGTTGATTCAATCAATCGAACACAAGAACATTGACAGAGAGGAAGTAAAAGCAAAGTTTTAACAGATGTTTTAGCTTTGTTATTTTTTGAAATGTGAAACTGACATTTTTTCCTGTCTACTTTGACGTCCCGTCTCATGGTAGTCTCTAGTGAACATGGTTTTGTGGGGCCATCAGCCAATCACTGCTGTCATTTTGCATCTCTAAATGTAATGAGTCACATGATATTTATGAATCAGACTGCCTTAAAAAATGCTGCTAGCAAGGCAGATTGTGTGCTTCCAAAAGATCATGAGCTAACTGAGCGACTGAATGCTATCCGTTAGCTGTAGCCATTTTATACCTACCTGAAAATACAGATTACTGTATTTATTTATTTAAACAAAGACGTGGGAAACAGTGGGAAACACACTACACTTAAAAAGTGTGTCAGAGTATATGCAGAAAGGGCATGTACTGTATGTGTATGTTTATGTGTGGCAATTATCTTATTTGTGGTCCTCGAACCGACACATTCACAAACACCTGATAAGACCGACCAGGTCAACCAAGGTTCACTTTGACACTCTCCAACATGAATATTAACAAGTTTAGGCTAAAGCATGATAACATGGCAATACATAAATAAACAAACACACCACTGTTCCTGGAATACATAACAAACCGTATCCAGTGAGTAGCAAGCAGGATTACATACGAGCATAGCAGTAAATTGAGAACAGTAATGGGACATCTAGTGTTTCTAAAGAGCTCAGGAGAAAACACCATTACTCCTAGCTCATATGAATTTCCATCAAACTCCTGTTTGACTTAATCTGTTCGCACACTGAAACACAATGCGATAGTGTAAAACCAGCACAGTGCTCTGAAATTAGATTTTTTTTTAGCATGTAATGGAGCACATTGGGCACAACTATTGGTGAATTAACTCTCACAGGCCACAGCTAGCAAACTCTCTCTATACAATGCTAATTATGCTAATGCTAATCCCCTCATCGCCCCCTTTGCCTCATTGAGAGGACTGATAACGCAGTCTCATTTCTACCATAACTTACATCCAAATTTGGAAATGCCCTGTTGGATGCAGCAAAAAGAGTAATTGACTTCTAAACTGGTCTTCACTGCTTAATGCTTTAAAAAGTATTCCAGTGTTTTAGTCTCTGCAGCTCCTTCTTGTTCAGTGAAAAAAACCTGCATATGCTGGTCAGGCTGGCTTAAGTCTGTCCTTTGCTGGTTTATGCTGGTCCCTTGCCAGCATGTGACCTACCTTAAGCATGCTGGGGGTTTTTTCACCAGAGAGAATTAAAAAAAAATAAAAAATCCCCAAAATTATTTTCTTTTAGAGTCATATATTGAAGTACTCATGATGACTACATGTAAGAAAGGATTCAATCATCACTGACTATTATTTCTAAATGTTCTTTTTTAAGACATCTTGTGTAGATGGAAGTTATGCTTGCCTGTGATTCTACGATACTAAAGAATTTTAGTGAGGGATTCATTTACCTGAGTAATCTGACCTCAAAATGAACTTATGACTTTGTGTGTGCTTCACTTAAACCTAATTGCACTGCATAATAAAAAAAAATAAAATAAAATCTCCACTATGCTATAAATATTACTTTACGGAATGTAGGCAACTGCTTAATTAACTAATAAAAAAATAAAATAAAAAAAAACTACTAAAGATGTCTTCTAACTTTTATTGCATTAAGAAGATATTGCACGCCCTCAATCACATTCTTTGTAAAGTGTGTGTTTTGCAAGTACTTTCCCACGGACAATTAACTGAGGATCACACATTAAATTATTTTATCACATCAACTAAAACAATATTTAGACCTGTGGACTCCTTTCTATTTTGAAGGAATCGCCTAGAACCAACCCGTTAACCAACCCAATCACGCTAACATCTCGCTTAGCAACACTTAGAGCACCTTAGCAACTGCCTAGGTCTTTAATATATCCTGATCCTTTTCTATACTCCTCCTCCTTTCACTCACTGGCACAGTTACAAGGTGGCAAAACATACAAATCACGATAAAAAAAAATGTGCCAGTGCCCCTGGCACTTTAGAGTGGCCTTACTTGACTTTTGTAACTTTGGTAAGGGTCGGTGAAGGATTGTACAAGCTGCTTGAAAAGGAAGTAAAACAAGAACAATTTTTAAAAACACTGGCAAATACAGATAGGATTATTTGAAAATCATTTAATGACTGCTATACACTCTAAGAAATAAAGGTACAAAAGCTGCCACTTGTGTGGTACTTTTTCAAAAGGTACACGTTTGTACCCAGGTAGAAGGTATTAGACAGTTTGAAAAGGTATACTGCCCCAGCTTTTGTACCTTTATTTCTTGTTAATAATTTATTTAGTTAAATTTAAAAACAGGTGATTCTGTCCCCCACACTTTTTTGACCTAGCACCAATATTTCCGCCTGTATTCTCTGATTTGTTAATTATATTTGAGTGAACTATTGTTTAGCCAATCACAGCACGAATCTCTTGAGCTTCAAATCTTGTTGCTCTTGTGAATTTTCGTTCATTCACCCACTTGGCTGTCTGGGGTAAAATGCACCCTAGAAAAAAGCAGAGGACTATTACATTCTTTTTTCAAACACACAATTTGAGTACGTGTTACAGAATGTTGCGATGACACAAACTTTAACATACGCCCCTGAAAACAAACATTAATTAAACACACAAATAAATACGGCGAGAAAAAAGTATATTTCCTGAGAGGAATATGTTTATCCTTTTCAGTCTTCTCAGTCTTTCTTTGTTTTTCTTCTTTTTTTTTTTTCTCCAACAAATCTTGTTGATTGTTCTGAGACAAACAGCAGCTTGTGTATTGGCCTGACCTTTCTTAGCACTTGATTTCTATGCTTAGTTGCTGAGCAGGAAGTGTAAAGATGTGTAGAGCTATTTCAGAATTGAATGCTTTGTGCTTTCTGAACCAAAATGCAATGAATCCAACCCTGCTTAAAACTGGATGTGGATCCTCACAGATCACTTACCAATATGACAATCTTGCATCTTTCAGCATCACACTCTATAACTCTAGAAATGCTTATTCAAAACCTCTTTTCTTTATTTAATCTTTACCTTGCTTTTTATCTAGCAACAATTAAAACCGGCAGTCATCTCTGTCTCCCTGTAAAATAACTAATTGGCAGCATCTTTCTACATGATAATGAACAAATTTTTTTTAATAGCAGAATCTTCAAAGCAATCAAAAATATATATTTTTTATTATTATTATTGTTAGTTCAGTAATAGATTTGGGATTTGTAAGATCTTTAATTTTTTTTTTTTTTTTTTTCCTCCACAAGTGATTCTTTAAGATCATAGTTCCTAAGTGAAATGTAAAACAACATTCTTTTTTAACTTGCCCAAAAAATAGCTTTGTTTAAAAAAGCCAAATTCAGTGAATGTCTCTTCAATTTATAATAAGTTATAAATTCCATGAGGAGTTCGACTGTGAATTGCGGGCTTGGGCTATATGTACTGTATATGACTCTAGGGTGGTCCTAATTAAATAGCTATCTGTACAGAAGCCAGCTGCAAATTGAAGCAGCTCACTAGATGACACAGTTTTAGACACAGATTTTGCAATCTATGTTTTAAATAGCAAAGCCAATTTTTCAGCATCATCATCACTCCAGGCAGCTCAAAAATTGTTTCAAAAATTGTTTCATTTTGCTTTGTTCTTCTGATATACTAATTTGCTAATTAACAATCAATTGTAGGTAAATATAATATAGAATTAAAGTACTGTTATAGTAATAATTGACTCATTGCCATTATCAATGTTGAAAAAAAAAGTTGTGCTGCATGTTATATACGGTATGCGCATATATATATATATATATAAACCCTGTTAGGAAGTTTATTTTGTGATATTTTGGCAAACCAAAATTTTAATAATAATAAAAAAGCCAAACTATCTGTCATTTCAGCTTGTCATTGTCACCAGGTCACTGGTCTCACTCATTTCTGAGTTCTCTCCTCTCCTTCGACTTTCAAACATGTTTTCTTCCTGTGTGTAGTTTCCCTCCTTCCCAAGTCCCTTTTCCTCCAGTTACTGAACCACACTAGAATCTTAATGACACTTGCTTTTATTAATTTGGAGCTTTTCTTTTGACAGCATTATGAATAGGCGGCTCAAATTAAAACCAGAGAGATACTTCTACATCTCAGAGGTCATCTGATGTAATATCATTCATTACAATCATCAATACGCACACACACACTCTCACGGTTGTCCCTCACGACTTTGTATTTCTATTCTTCGCCATGGCATAGATCAATACTGCAATTTACAAGGTTGTCAAAACATTCAAATATAAATGGCCAAGGAGCCAGAAAAGGAGGAGTGCTGGGGGCCAACGGAGAGCCAGGCATCTCTGTAATATCCCATCCACCCTCTTCAATTTTTAGCCCCTGCTACTTTTAACAAGTCATTTCCCTTCTCCCAACATTAGTTTTCATTAGGCCTCACAGCCATGACAGAAAATCAAACAGCAGCCATGGCCAGCACTTCCCCCGGGAGAGATTGCATTCTGACAGGTCGCTCTCAAGTATTTGTGGATGAAGGTGAGAATAATACAATAATCAAGGCATTAGGAGCGTATCCTTTCCGGCTGGTCTGAGGGTGGAGAACGGCCCGTTGATGCACGCCACCTGCTTCCGATGAGCCACGCTCTGTCTTAGGCCATAAATTCCAGCATTCCCTCATTCATGTTTTTAAAAGTCCATTGTGGTTTTACTGGTTGCTGTGCGATTTAACTTCACCCTGAAATATTCATATATAAATATACAGATGTTTAAAATTCTATTCATCATGCTCTCTCTCTCTTTCTCTGCATTTTTATCGCTTTGCACATCTTATCAGCTGTATAACCTTTTATCTGCCTTTTCAGCAATGCATTTTCATCTGATTCTTAATGGACTAATATCCAAGGATAATTATCTGAATCTAATTTCAACTACATTATTCAGCTAGCGTTTAACAGATATTAGGAGCTTATGAAAATTAAACTGATCCTATTTATCCTGATCACTTAAAGCCAGTTAATGAAAAGAAGACAATAGGAGTGGAGCAGCTTTAGTGGGACTGAAAGGGTCGCCGCACACCCAGTGTCACAGTAAAACATTCAGGGTCAAATTTAAGCAAATTGGTTTATTATATATAGACACACATCCATATATTTTTTTTTTTTTGGCCTGTAGTAAAGAAACAGGTTTATTAAACACAAACTGACCTGACTTGCCCCAACAGCAGGATGTGATGTCACAACAGGAACAAGCCATTTGTAAGACTTATGTGACTCTGAACTAAAAAACATTGTTTTGTCATTGTTGTTTTTTTTTTTGTTTTGTTTTTTTAACTGAGACGCATTCTGAAAACTGAATAAATAAACTTTCCATTCATGTATGGTTTGTTTGGATAAGACAACAATTGGTCAAGATCGAATGGTTTGAAAATAAGGAATGTGAGGAAGCAAAAAAAAAAAAAAAAATACATATATACAGTGTACATATATATACACGTATAAAATCAAGATATTGAGACATTCACCTGCAAAAAACATCAAAAAAAAAATGCAAAAAACATCTTTATGGAACATAATAGATACGTGAAACATACAGATAGTTTGATCCATCCAATATACTGTTGGCTATTGCTACAAATATACCCGTGCTACTTATGACTGGTTATGTGGTCCTGGGTCACATCTTGGTTTACCAAAACAATTACACTGCAAAAATGCAACAGCTCATTTAAACTGTTCTTTTAGCCAATGTAAATTGTAGTTAATTATTTACATAAAATTACAATTAAAACCTGCAAATCTTTCAAAGTAATAACAAATAATATCTGATATAAAATCTGAAAGATTGCATCAAAGACACTCTTTTTAACCATTTGGTTAAAATCTACCTTCATTATACAGTCGTTATATGATCTATGTCAGATTCTGGCAGATTCTGTTATGTTCTCATATTTAACTGTAGCCAGTGCCTAATGATATTTGGCAAATATGGAATACTAATGAAAAAAAAAAAAAAAAAAAAATTGAAACTTTTGAAGCCATTTACTATTTTTATAAAGTTTGATCCTGCATCATTTTAAGATACAAAAAATACACACTAGAGGGACACGGAGGAATAGTCAGCGTAAAAGAGAACAGGAAGATCCAGGGAGGTCCGTACCTGACCGTAGGGGAATGTTGGTGCAGCCATGGGTGTCCCAGGATGATTTTGACGGTGGTGCCCTCCAACACAGTCTCACAAGCAATTCGTACGCATTTGTACGAGGTGCCAAATTTGTGCCAATTCGTACAAATTCATACGACCTCACTCGTACGATTTCGTACAATTTGTCTAAAATCACGTGATGGGTAGGTTTAGGGGCGGGGTTATGTTTAGGTCATTCATACAAATTCATACGAATTCGCATCTCGTAAAATACGTACGACGTAGAATAAATCGTATGAATTAGTACGAGTGAGGTCGTACAAATTCATACGAATTAGCCACCTCGTAAAATATGTACTTTTTCTTTCACATTTCTGAGTTTTTCTCACATTTCAGAGCCATAAACACAGCATTTTGAGATTTAAAAAAAATAGTTTAGCATTATAAATAAGAAATCAGTAATAAAAAGGTAGCTCTCTCTGGCTCGTACAGCATCTGAGCTGAGAGCTTAGCATTCGCACTCCTCTCCTGATGGGATGTCCAGCACACTTCATCCCAGCTTCTGTGGCATTAGTCGTCTCTGAGCAGATAATTGAGCTCTGGGGTCCAGCGTGAACGTCCGCCTGACCTTTTCTCGTCTAATGTCATGGCCTCACATGAGCCTGCGCTGTCAGTGATGTTAATTCTGAACTACAGAAGCCGCCAGCCTTCACATCCTGTCTTCCTTAAGTCCAAGATAAACAGCCCAGCGCCCAATCGATAGCTTCCCCTGTAACGAACGCTCACAAGCACATTCATCTGAGACTGTCCCCTGCTGCTCAGAAAACCTGTCATCAGTTCAATTAGTTAAAACTAGACTTTTAGATGAGTAGTTACACTACACGACAAACTAGTGACAAAAACCTTGGACAATTTATTGATTTCTTTTTTTATTTAATTTTTAGCCTATTTTTTTGTTGTTTGGTGGAAGTTACTTAATTTTTAGTGTGATAAATAAGCCTTGAGTCAAAAATTTTTTGTACTGCTAAAGTTTAAAACATTTTCACATCACATTTAGTTGTGAAAAATAAGCACACAATTGAGATTAATTAATATAGATTAGTTTAATTATAGCTTATAAATATATTTGTTTTGTACTGTAGCATAGTAAAATAATTATAATATAAAAATCTACATCGCTGACATAGCATAAATGAATAAATAACAACAATAATAATACTAATTATTATTTGTGAAGCCCTACAGGTTAAGATATTTCATTTATTAAAAACACCTACTGCTTCAACTAAAATAAGTAACTAAAATTAAAAAAACTAGAGCAGCATCTTAGGAGAAATGCCCTATTCTTGAGTTCATCTCCACCTTAACATACCTCAACAACATGTCCCAAACACACACACACACACACACACACATTTCCCTGATCCAGAGAGACTCATCATAGCTGCATCAACTCGACTTTGTGTTCCCTGTGCTATTGTTGAGGAAAAACAAGGAGAAGATTAACAGAGCAATAAAAACTAAGAAAGTGAGGAAACAGACATAAAAACACAATTTAGTGCCAGATTTTACATCAGCAGTCATTTCTGCAGGTCCTGTAGCTTTCACGTCACTTTCTCTTTTTTTTTTGTTCGTATCAGTCAGACATTGTTCTATGTTTATCTTTTGTTTTTGTGACTCTGATCCAGTTCATTTAGTTTCCTTAATAAACACACATTTTTGTTTTTGTTGTAGCAATTTTAGTACATACACTTAAAATAACTACATTTCTAAATGTTTGAAATTTTTATTTTAAAATTTTATGTCAGTTAATCAGTTTTTCAATAGTTTTACGTATCATTTTTAGTTGTTTTATTAGTGTTTTGTTTTTGTTATTTACAGTTTTAGTTTAAATTAAATAAAAATAAGAAATGTTGACAGCTAACCGAAATAAAACATTTATTTAGTTTTTAGTTAATTAATAAATGGTTTGCAATATTTCAATTACCTTTGGTAAATGTATTATTTATTTATATATTATAACGTATTACAAGTAAAGTTTTACTCCTTTTCATTAATGTCATTTTTTTTTTTTTTTGTGGTTTCAATTAACTAATTAAACTTGTCTTTGTTTTATTTAAGCTAAAATCTGAAATCTGTTTTTGACAATATTTTTTTTATATATTTTTTTAATTTATTGACAAAATTAACCAAAATAAACTGACACTGAAAATGTATTTTGCTGCTAAGGGCAAACTACTTGAACAGAAGTTTTTTGTTTAGTTGACTAATTAAGCAAAACCATTAGCTCTGGAAGGTCACATGAGTCAAGCTTGCATCAGCTGATCACATCTATCTATAGTAATACAAATCTATTGCCACATTCCTATATACAGTAAGCTCTTTCAATATTAATCAGCAGTTTTTTCTGCTTGCTCCGGAGCAAAATAACCCTCTTCCATCCACAACTCCTCCTTTCACAGTCAGGACTTGGCTTTCAGATATTCCTTGCTGAATCAGACTCCTTTATCTTGAATTAAGTTACACTTAAATATCATTAAGTACATTAACACATAAGATGTAAATGCATTTCAGTGGTTTTAGTTGACCGTGAACAGCACTGCTCTGCTCTCTCTTGCTCAGGTGACAAGGACGACGAGTACTACATTCGCAAACATCATTTACCCAATCCAATGCCCCGTGGCGGTAACCTGCAGACACACATGATCAAGCTGAGCGTCGACCCGCCGGCACAGCGCCAGAAGCCCAAGCGTGTTCAGCGTGCCATGTCCCAGGACCATGTGCTCTCACCGGCCCGCTCCAAACCGTCCCGGGACTACGGCCTGTCATCGTACAACAGCGGCGCCGGCAGTCTGTCCCCATACCACGGACGCATCCTCTCCGAGGAGCAGCTGCTGTCGGCCGACCGCCTGCACTCCCAGGACCCTCTGCTCTCGCCCGACAAGATGCTCTCCCTGCGCCGCTCCAATTTCCGCGAGAAGGCCATGTCTCGGGCACTATCGCATACAGACATGTTCATCCCCACCACACCGGTCATGGACCGGCACTACAAGATGATGAAGATGCATTCGCACCCCAGCAGCAGCAACAATGAGTCCTACAACACACTGACTGTTAACAGCGCGCAGGCCGGCAACAAAAGGCAGGCGTTCGCCAACCGCCGCATGCATACTGTGGACCACCTGCAGTACATCCCCGGACACCACCATCATCAGTACAGAACCGCCAGTAAGACAGAAGTAACTGTCTGAGAGGCACGAGAGACGGGAGAGTGAATGATGTCAACAAACTATCCAGCTGGAGGAATGCGCGGCGACCCTCTTCGACAGCTTTCTTTTTTTAAGAGTCCCACCTTGACCAGTTCCTGCTTCCAGCACAAGCTTTCCACTCCAACAGCTCCGGGTCAGCTTGGGAAGGATCCAGACTTTTTTCTTGCACGTAGAGCAAATGCAAGGGCTTCGCGCGTGGACGCCGGACTACAAACCTGAAACTGTTTTTTTTTTCCTCCAGAACTGCTGCAAAACCTGCACTGACTTTATACATACAGTAAATCAAAACCTGTGTAGATTTATGATTTCTAACTCGTGTCCTAAACGATAGCGATAGCGGTTGAATATAAACTGGCGTTAGCACTTTAGCGAGTGCCTCTTCTCAAAATACATCCCGTTTCAGTAACGAAGTGGGGAAAGGGTTTAAAAGCACAATAGATGACTGATGTTGTTTTACTTTCCTTTGTCGCATTCCCAGCTAACAGGGATCGTTTTTAGAACTTTAGCAAACATTCTGAAACAGTTACGAACAAATGTTCAAAAGAAACATTAATATTCGTTCAAAGTTATCTGGTGTTTTCAAAGTCTTCTTAAAATTCCAGCACAAAAACATTTATACATTGCTTATGGAACATTTTGGCTGGATGATGATTTTTGTTGTTCTTCCAGTAACTTTATAGAAAATTCATTCAAAGTTATCTGGATTGTAAGAACATTCCCAAAATGTTTGAACAAATATATATATACATATACAATGTTCATGGAACTTTTGTTTCTGAAAATTTTAAGTTGGAGAATTTTTTTTAATTGTTACTAGTTTGTTTTAGAATATTCAGAAAACATTCAAAAGTAACATTCACATAATGGTGGCAAAATGATAAAATATCACATTTCCTAACATTTTTCAAGTTGTTCGGTCAACAGCATTTGTAGCATAGTAATCATTCCCACAAAATACAATTTTTGTTCTCAAAATGTTAGCATAAAAACATTATTTATGCATTGTTCATGGAACATTAGTTATTTCTGAAACAGTGTACCTGGAAATCTGTCTTATGTTCTTTAATGTTACTTTTGAATGTCAAAGAAAAATTAACAGTAACATTACCACATTTTTTTTTACAAAATGATAAAACGTTTTTTTATTTTTTATTTTTTAATGATACTTCTGAATGTCAGAAATTAAAATTAAAAACTCTTTCATCATGTAATGTTTAAATCTGTTCTGTTTGTTTTGCCGAACACAAAGGAAGATATTTTGTAGAAAGTTATGACCAGGCTGCTTTCGTCACTATTGACTTCCATAGTGGAAAAAAAAGTCAATGGTGAACCAAAACAACCTGATTACAAACTATCTTTAAAATATCTTCCTTTGTGTTCGGCAGAACAAAGACATTCATACAGGTTTGGAACTAGTCCAGACTGAGTAAATAATGACAGAATTTTCATTTTTGTGTGAACTATTGCTTTAAGATCTGTCAACAGCATTTGTAGTTGTTGTTTTAGTAATGTTAATAGAACATTTGTTCAACATACTCTGGTGTTTATTCATGTTCTCAGAATGTTATGTTTCTTTAGAATGTCAGAGAACATTCAAAAGTAACATTCGTATAATGTTTGCAAAATAATCAATTGTGCTGTGATGTTTTAGTTGGATGTTCAGCTAACATCTTTTAAATGTTACTATTTCGAAAGTAACGTTCCCATAATGTTTGCAAAATTATAAAATGGAATGTTCCCGAGATGTTTGCATAACCAAGAAACAACCATTTTGAACAAAATTTAAATAAACTGGGCATTTAGAGAATGTTCAGAAATAATTTTTTTTTTAACCTAATAACAATGTTAGCAAAATATTCCTAGAACGTATCTTTGTTAGCTGGGTTATCTCTGTTTGGTTTCTGAGTATCTTCTAGGATACGCCAGCCACTGAGATTTTAGTGCACCTGTGACAGTGTTTCATTCTGCGTAGGTGATTTGTAAATACGCTCGGTTAGCTGCAGTTAAACAGTGAGTTGGCTTTGTGGGTTATGGGTTGCTTTTTGCATTTTCATTGGTTCCGTGCGGACATTTTCTAGCATAATCAACCCACCTGAAGTATATCTGATGACACAAATGTGTACAGCAATGTGTGTGTGTGTGTGTGTGTTTTCTAATCTGTACTTGTAGACTAATGGTGAATAAATTTGGTTAATTTAGCCATTCATATGCATTGTCTGCTAGTTTTGAATACGAATCATCTTTCCAGTTGATTTTTTGATTGTCCGACATGACATGTTGAACAAACAGACAAAAGCAATCGAAAGCAATTACGGTAAGAAAATGAGTAGCGGATAATTAACGATAATGGAAGATATGTATTTGATAAGCTATTATACCAAATCAAATGGAGTTTACTTTTGAGAAGGATGTTAATTAACAGCATTCTCTCAACAATGACCACTATCAGACCATCAAGGATTTCCCATGATGCTTTGCAAACGTGATGGCAAAGATGGTCTGCAGTAGTGACACAGAGACACTGCAGGGAATTTGTGCTGTTTAAGAAATAATGTTTTAATGAAACATAAGAACACTTACAAATCCCCTGTCTTAACTATTTTTGTAGTTTTGGAAATGTTGTATTAAAATTGCCATCAAAATACATAAAGTTATAAAAAATTGCTCATGACAAAATGTATTTATTTAAAACCCTGAATAATTTAGTTTATTTGTTTGGTTCATATAAACCTTAAAAGGTCTGTTGCCAGCATTTGTAGGTTGTAAGGTTAGGTTACACTTTTTTTTTTTCTTTTTGATAGTCCACATTAGACATTCTAATAACTATAGGAAATGTCTAGGTTACGAAGATAACCATCATTCCCTGAAGGATGGAACAGAAACGTTACATATGGAAATTCGCATGAGAGACCAATCGCCTTTGAGTTTTCAGAAACGGCCAGTGAATGTATGTTGAGTGTCGCCCATCCTGCAGCCCTACAGATATATGCTAGAGAGGCACAGAGAGCCAACGCGTAGTTGAAAGCAACACTCCGTGTGGAGCGGGCTCTCAGTCCTAAGGGGCATGGCTGTCCCTGGTATAGATAAGCCAGGGAGATGGTCTCAACCACCCCAACCACCATTCCCTTTCTGCTGACCACCATCTGAAGCTCAGAGTGAGGTCCACGTAAAGGTGCATTGCACGAACAGGACACAGCAACTCTAAGGCCAGATTGCAGGTTCACTACCTGATCGCAAAAGGGCGTGGTAGGAACCTTGGGCGCGTAGCCGGGCTGGGGTCTCAGGATGATGTGAGAATCCGCCGGACCGAACTTTAGACACTCCTCATCGACAGAGAAGGCTTGTAGATCCCCTACCCTCTTGATGGAGGCCAACGCAATCAGGAGCGCTGTTTTCTACGTTAGATATTTTAGCTTGACTGAAGCAAGTGGCTCAAATAGGACCTGCCTCAGGCCACATAGGGCAACAGCAAGGTCCCAAGAGGGTGCGAAGTGCCGTCTGGGGGGTTAACTCATCTCGCACCTCTAATGAACCTCATGATACATGATATTGGTGCTTCCCGAGGGATGTACCCTCCACTGCATTGTGATATGCTGCAATAGCAGCAGCATACACTTTGAGAGTCGGAGGGGACAGCCTGCACTCTCCTGCAAGTAAAAGAAGCACTACTGCAATCGGATCCTCTCCGCGAGAGGAGCATCAGTCGACGTACAGACCTCATCTCAGTGTGTAGGCCTGGATCGTAGAGGGAGCTCTAGACTGAGTGATAGTATCTGTCACAGGGCCGAGTGGACGTCCCAATCTCAAGCGTCAATAAAGTATCACCCCAGAATATTTTATGGCAATTTCAGTCAGTAGCCGACTACGCCACCTGGATGTTAACGAGACCAGGAACTCGCTGTAATTATTAATCTTTAATTTAAAAA